>BJCM01072987.1:0-31818 GCA_018326385.1 Flaveria bidentis | reverse complement strand
AAACTTGGGTAGTACTACTGGGTCTGACGAGCCCCACCTGTGTGACTCGAGGTCAACCAGGTGCAATTTGTCCTATTGAACATTGTCGCGACCTGTTAAGTCGTGACAGGAGGAAACAACGTAACACAGTCAACTTCAATTGCGAAATCACTATGAGTTAATATTTATTGTTAATAGACTAGCTATCCGTTACAATGCACTACTTTTATATCTCTATTATTAAACTGCTTATGTTTGAATATCAACTCTTGAACTCACCAACCATTGTGTTGACATTTTAGTATGCTATTCTCAGGTCGTTAACTTGCTTGCCTTTAGGAGCACTACACGGATTCACCTTGCATTCTAAGACTTGGTCTTCAAGACATCTTTATTGTTTTTAATGGTTAATGTTTACTCATTTGGGTTGGTGCATGTTTTGCCATAGTATGCATTTATATTCTTTGAGTTGTTTTACAAAACGCTTTCGCACAGTTTCAAGTTTAAACTTTGTTTGATTTTATTTTGATGTTGGCATATAGTGTCGTTCTAAGTAACTACTGACTGTGATCCTGATTTGTTCACATGCCTCGCGGTAAAACTCCGTACGTGGATTTTGAGGGTGTGACAAATGAGGTGGGAGAGATTATAGAAACCCGTTGACTTGCTCACTATTAGGAAGTTTTTCATTGTATTTCTTCAATGTGCTTTAAACTGTCAGAAAAGAATTTGTGAGTTATGTGAGACGCTCGTTCCTGTATCCCACAAAGGAGTTGAATTCCTTCTCAGCTTGAATACTCTTGTCTTTCACCAGCTCATCGTTACCATCATAGAACTCACACAAAGCATCGAAGAGAGACTTAGCATTCTTATGGTTAGCGAATTGATTGTAGATGTCTGGTGTAAGACATAGAGTTAATGCTCCAAAAGCATTCTGGTCTCGATCAATCATATTTAGATCCTTCTCATTGAATGTGGCTGGATCCTTGTTTTGAGATAAAACATTACCAACAGTGACAGTTAGTATGTGTGGACCAGATATGATAGATTCCCATTGATTATGGTTGGTGTAGAAGAAAAAGGCTTTGAGACATCTTTTCCAATCTTCAAAGTTATCCCCGTTTATGAGTCTCGAAGGTCTATTGGGAGCTACACTCTCTAGATCTGCAAGGGTGAGGGAAGTCATCTTTGACATACTAGTTTCGCTGAAGAAGAATTAATTTCACAGAAAAATGGTAGTTTCGCAGAGAGGACTAGTTTTGCTGAGCCGCCGTAGTTTCGCAGACAATTTTGGCAGTAGTTTCGCTAGCCAAATGCCTGAAACTGCTTAGTTTCGCCGACAATTTCGCAAGAAACAAGCTTGAACTTTCGTTCAATAGTACTTTCGACAACAATTTTGCTTGTAATATGCACACAAGCACTGTTGAACTTTTGTTCAATGATACTAGTTTTGCCGGAATGCTGAAAACAACTTCAAAGTGGAAAACACTGGTAGATTCGCTAGAAGTTCAACACAGTTTTCCTAGATGAATTGGTAGTTTCGCTGGATGAAGCTGAAATTTTTTTTCAACATGAAATCAATCTGAAATCAATAGATCTGAGATATGATGATTAACAGAGCTTTCCCAACCAAATACAAGAAAATTCAATCAAATTCCATATCAAATACACTCGAATTTGATCTGGAATTGATAAAAATTTGATATTGAACCAAAACAACTAAAAACCTCAACAAATCATGAGCACTATGGCTTTGATACCATTTTATTGGTCCATTTGATTGATTTGCAGTACAAATTAGATGTTGATTTGTTCAATATCAGATACAATAAAGAGATAACAAAGATGAATAACACAAGAACAACCACAATTTCAACATATATGAACAATAATGATCAATAAAATCAATTGTAACAAAGCACAAATGTATTTCAGTGAATAAACTGCTTACAAAGGTCTCTTGCAACAATGATAATCGATTAAGGTTTTTGAAAGGATCCCCAACAATGAACAAAATCAAATCTATATATAGTAGTCCTAGTTTCGCACAGCGAAACTGTGCTGCCGAAACTATAGTTTCGCCCTACAGAAACAATACTTTCGCTGGGTGAACTAAACAACTGACTATGAGCGAAACTACAGTTTCGCTGGACTACAAAACTAAACAAAATAAACAACATTCAAAAGTAAACTAACATTAAACCTATTATAAAGTAATATAAACGTAATTTAATCTAAGGTGAGTGCAACTTATACATGATCTTCACCAACTATAGTTAGTAATTGTACTAACTGATAAAGGATATACAGTGAAATAAAGTATGGTCAACTACATGGGAATAGAAAAAACACCATGCAGTATCTCGGAGATTTGTAGCAGAGTGTCGGAAGGACCATACTTATGTCCACTGGTTCATAGTAGGTTCTTTCGAAGGTTAGCTGGCTTCGGAAGAACAAGTTCTTCCGAAGCCACTTATAATTCGGAAGAAGCTACTTGTTTCGAGGCTTGAGGCTTTCTTTAGGTCTTTATACTTCGAAATTCATTGTCTTGATTTCTTCTAAGTGTTGAACTTCAAAAGAAGGAAGACATTGTCTTCGGAAGTTGGAGTTTTCCTTTGGAAGCTTCTTAAGATATAAGCTTCGGAAACTCAGCATTGCCTTCGAAAGAACTTCATTTTCTTTCTAAAGTTCTTCATCAGTTGTATCAAAATAATTTAAGTATTTGTTTTTTGTTGTACAAGCCTTACTTGATCCAACACATATAAATACATATATTATTAATGTTATAATAACAAAATTCACGTTCAACACAAGAAAACGCTTAAAACATTTAAAGTTGTTAAACATGCGATATTAACAAGTTTTGATTCAGTTAATCTTAAATTTAATCTAAATTTGATAAAATAGATATTCTATGAATAACTATAACATTTAATGTTAATATTTCGTAAAATAAAGTTCGAAATGTAAGGTGAAATGAGTTTAAAACGCGATACGAAGTAACTTGGATTCGTACCCTTCTAACCCACATATAAAACCCATTTCCGATTCAGTTTAGGGCTTATGAAAAGTTAGAGAGAGAAGGGAAGCAAGGAGGCAACCTCCCCCCTTTCGATCTTCGGCTGCCGGGGGCGATGGTTCCAGTGAGGGCGTGCAAGTGACACACATCTATGAACTTCCCTCGCCCCCTAAACCCCATTGGTGGAGGTTTTTTCTTCTAAATCACAACTATGGCGAAATAAAACAACATTAAAGGTGATGGTTGTTCCTAGTTGCTTGATACTCCCGATAATGGCGATGGTGATGTTGGCTGAGGTGGGTTGAGGGCTGTTGTGATGGTTAGTACTGTTGATTTTGATAGTAGTTAAAGGCGGTAGTGAAGATGTGGGTTCTATGAAGTTAGAGCGGTGGATGCAACCCATGATGGTGAGGCTGATGGTGGCTATGTGGTTGTTTTCGGTTATGGAACGTGATGGCAAATGCGGTGGCTGTGAGGGTTATTGATACCGGTGATGGTAGGGGTTGTTGATGATATCAGTGGTGGTAAAGGTGAGTGAGATAGTGATTTAAGGTAGAGGTAATGAAGATGGCAGTGATGGTGGTTGTTAACTATTGTTTTAGGTGGGCGGCGAAGGTGATGTTTGTGGTGAATTGGAAGTCTCGGTGGTGATGGTGGTGTTGATTGTTGGTTTTTGATGATGATTGGGGTGGTGGTTGATATAGATGGTGATGATGGTGGTGGTTTTTGTTTCTTTGACAATAGGCAAAGGCGGTGGTGCAGTTGTGTGATGGTTGTTAAGGGTGATGGGCGACGACGGTTGTGGCTATTTGCTATTAGGATTGTGATGGAGGTGTAGAGGAGACGGAGGTGTAGGACGATGGTTATAGGTGGTGGTGATGGTAATTGTGATGGTCATGTTTTTGAAAACCGGACCGGACCGGCTGGTCGGACCGGAACAGGACTTCAATCCGGCCCGGTTCGGTGCTTAAAACTCCTTTAATGATGAATTAGTGGTCAGACCGGTTAAACCGACAATCGGACCGGTCGAATCGGCAGTCGGACCGGTTGAACAGGTGGTCGGACCGGTTGAACTGGTTTTTTTATATATTTTTTTAATTTTTACATATATTTATAAAAAATAATTACAATTTTATCTGGTTTATATATACGGTCCGACCGGTTGAACCGGTCCGACCATCAAACCGGTAAGGCATCCGGTTCACTGTCCGGTCCGGTTTTAAAAACATTGGTGATGATAAAGATAGTTGTGAGGTTTGTTAGGATAAGGTCAAACGGGTCGGCAACGGTCAAACCTAGTCAACTGTTGGACACCCTTGGTCAACGTTCGGTCAACGAAACGTGAACGCAATTAGATCAAGACTGATATGAGTGGGTTAGCGTCCGTGAACCAAGTGAAAGGTATGAAATAAGAAGACATGTTTCCAGAACGAACAATATACAAGACTTGGTGTGCTTCATGACCCGGCACACGTCGTCTTTTTAAATTTAATTATATCTCGCACGTGTGTTATTTACGTTGAGCTCTAGTTTTAAAATACATATATTATAAATATGAAAATGAGTGTGACTTGATATAACTATTTGATTTAAAATGATTAGTTCAAACACGAGACTTAAGTAACAAATAATAATTACTAAAAACCGACCAAGATAAAAATATACGTATTGTTACAAAGAAGGAATAATTATAACAGTAATACTATAACTTATATTTGAATATGTATGTAGTTATTAATATTTTAAAAACTAAAAGTATATACGGTATAAACCCTATCATATACGTACAGTTTAATATATACTTAAGTTATATATTAATAATATTAACATTAAGACTAATACCAATTTTGGTAATTAAAAAAATATCATTATTTAAGACAATTATTGCCAAAACTAATATTAATATGAGACATGACTTTAAATATAACTAGCAATTTACACCCCACACGTTGCAACGGGAGTGCATTGTAACAGGATTTCATATATGCAAAAAACTGAAAATATAAACTAGTCTAAAAAGGCACTGAGACATGATCCAACTACTTGAACTAATGCGGGTGTTTTCAGACCTTCATTCACACAATTTTTGTTATTATTATTCGAGTAATAGTTATCGAACTTTTACATATCTTTGATATTTTTTTGTGATAGAATTTTATTTAGATAAAGAATAAATAATGAATAAATAGTAGCAGTTCATTTAAATATTTGAACAATATATATTTTTTACATCCAACTATATTAACTTTTAAATAACAATTCATAACAACTTACTTTGATATAAAAAAATGTATTCATAAAAATATACGGAGGATAAAATTATATCAAAGTAATGGATTTGACTTAGGAAACAATAATTAATTAGTGCTAAAGTTGATATAATAACTTAATTTAAATTTTACTTATAAAGGAGAATAAAATGATATATATGTGAGTATATAAAAAATTAATGATTTTTTTATAGAAGGGAAGCTGTGGATTGAACATGCCCCATTTAATTGGTATGTGAGTCTATAAACATATTGCAACTAACGATCTCATCTAGTGACCTTTTAGTCTCCTAACTCCCATTCAAAGATTGAAAATTAGAAAAAAACTACTGTTCACACCGACATAATTTTAATTTTAATACGGTATATGATGAATACTGACAATGTAAGTATAATTTGATAAAATACGTTATATTTAGTTATTATCATTGATATCGCTTTACTACAACTATTATTAATAATAACATTATTACTACTATTCAAAAATTATGTCAATTAAGCATCATAATATTTCTTTTAATATCATTTCATGTACCAGAAATATATAATTATAGGTATTAAAATAATAATTAAAACATGTTTAATTTTTAATACTACTACTAGTATTATTAATACGACTATTATTATTATTGTGAATAATAATACAATTATGTCATTAAAAATAATGTTCCTTGTAATATTACTAATGTTTAGTTTTGATAATATTATTATATACCTAAAACATTATGATAAATAGTTTAATTAACATTTGGTTTACTATTAACATTAAATTTACTATTAACAACATTTTCTAGTAATTATTATGATTATTAGATTTATCAATAATATATTTATCATGTAATTTAGGTGATTTAGATTCTGTATAAACATAACTATAAGGATTAGTAAATTACAAGTAATAGACGTTAGATTAATCTTTTGACCAATATCAATTTAATTACTAATAGTATCATGTAAAACCCCATTCCCGGAACGCTTACAGTTGGTCAATTATTGTACATAAAACATATAATATACATTTCAATTTCAAAAACATCGCGGCGGAATTCTTTTAAACAAACCATTTTATTTATATATAATTGCTTTTGCAAAATAATACATCATTGTTAAGTTACAAAATATCATGATTTGCATTACATCACAAAAACATTATCATAACGTGAAATGGATGTCATCCAAAATAATCCAAGTAGTTGTCTTATGCCATCCTCAACAACCTTACCTACCAACTACAAACACATAAAGTCAGCGTTGCTGAGTGAGTTCTAGTTAAAAAAAAACATTATATTACATTTCTTTCATTAAAACATTTTATTTACTATCGCACATGATCATACATCATACATACATTAAGGTAATATTTATTATCTTCCGTCATCATTCGTTTCGAACATATCACATGTTTCATACTTATCGCACTTTTCGTACATTTATTATCATTTCACTTCTATCTAGGTCCCGTCGTATGCTTAACCCCCATCTTGAGCACAAAGCCATATCATCTAGATTTAAGCGACAAGAACCCCATATCGCACATATCGCACATATCACACATATCACACATATGGAGTAGTCATGTAGACTAACTCCCACTGTGTGTGAACCCTTAGGGTTAGCCAAGATCGCATGCTATAAGCACACAGTTGAGCTAACAACTCTCAATGAGTTGTGAACCTCTTTTCATTTGTTTGCAAAACTTCATTTATTCATTCATTATGTTCCACTTTCATTATCTTAAATCTTTCGATTCATTAAGATAATACTTTACGTTCATTATCATAATCACACCACGTAAAGTCACATCATAATACGTAATAAGGAACATAAGGAAACATAGCATACATAAGCATAATATCATCACACATCATCATACATGAAATAACATCATCCATCACATCACACGTAACATCATAATGTCAACTTACATTACCCAGGGAAACTCCCAAGTCAAAGCGTACACTTTTAGTTTTTCCCAAAATTCAGAAAAATATTCTAACTCTTAGGTGCATAGGTGGAATGCAGGCGCATGAGTGCTTAGGCGCATGGGAACACTTAGGCACATAGGAAAGGTTCTGGGCGCATGGCCACTATGCAGGCACATGAGTGCCTAGGTGCATGGGCAGTTTTGGGCCAATGGAACATTTAGTAAGTTTTTAGCCTATTCTTAGGCGCATGGGAAATTATTTGGGTGTATGGGTTTTCAGGCGCATGGGACTACACTTGGGCAAATTCAACCGTTAGGCGCATGGGCCAATCCAGGTGCATGGGCAACTAACACTATTATCATCATGATTCAGTCCCAAATCAACATACATCATATTCTAAGCCTAGGTCTAGCATCCTAAGCAATAAAAATAAACATAACACAATCATAACAACATAATCACCCATAATCAAAACCCACCCACATTCACACATACACATACTTATGGGTACAAATTTTTTTTATAAAAACATACATACATGCATTTCAAGCCCCAATATCAGTTAAAACATGTAAAAAGGGGGTTCTAGAACTCACCTTAGCAGCCTTTGAGTATGACTTCCTCAAACTCATTTGCAATTGAGTTCAAACACCTAGAAACGCATCAAAAACACACACCCGAACACACATAAGCACATAACCGAGGCATAGGCAGGCTAAGAACATTCAAAAACACCAAATTCTTACCTTAAATCTGGTTTCCTTGTTCTTCTTATCCAAAAGTTCAAACTCTGCTCTTTCTCTCTCTAAAATCCTACTTGAAAGTTGATGTGCAGATAGAGTGGGCGATCATGCCCACTTTTGTACCAACTTAATATTTTTTGTCTTTTTGACACATCTAACCCCTCAACTTGGGTTAAATTGTATTTTCTTCTTTCTCTACACTTTTATTCTTTATTTCTCGTTTTAAAAAAAATAAATATCTGGGTGTTACATGTCCACCCCCTTATATAGGTTTCGTCCCTAAAACCTGTTTCCTCAAACAAATGTGAGTAATGCTGCCTCATCTCTTCTTTAGTCTACCACGTAGACTCGGATCCCTTCCTGTGTTTCCACTATACACGCACTACGGGAACCACTTTATTCATTAACCGTTTCTCCTTGCGACCAATGATTGCCACTGGTTGCTCCACATATTTGAGCCTTTCATTAACTTTAATATCTTAAAGTGGTATAACCATATCTTCATTGGCTAAAAACTTTCTCATATGAGATACATGGAATGTCGAGTGAATTCCACTTAACTCATTGGGTAACTCCAATCTATAGGCAACCTCTCCCACTCGAGCAATGATTCGGAAAGGCCCTATGTATCTCAGGCTCATGCCCCGCTTTCTGAACTGAATGATACTTTTCTAAGGTGAGACTTTCAACATAACCCTGTCACCCACCTGGAACTCAATCGGTCTATGCTGTTTATCGGCATACGACTTTTGCCTATCTTTAGTTGCCTTCATAAATGTTTTAATCTTTTCGAGCTTCTCAGTTGTAGCCTTAATCACCTTGATACTTCCCAAATCTGTCTAACCAATATCACCCCAACACACGGGGGTTCTACATCTCCTACCATATATCATCTCATAAGGAGGCATACCAATGCTGGCATGATAGCTGTTATTGTATGAGAACTCACCTAACGGTATGTGGTCATCCCAACTTTCTCCAAAGTCAATGACGCATGTCCAAAGCATATCTTCTAGCATTTGTATCATCCTGTCCAACTAACCATCCGTTTGAGGATGATAAGATGTGCTAATATGTAACCTCGTCCCTATAGCATCATGGAATTTTTTCCCAAAATTTGGATGTAAACCGAGTGTCATGATCAGAAACAATAGACACCGACACACCATGACAAGTCACAATCTCCTTAATGAATAGATCAAACAACCTATCGGATGAATATGTCTCGCAGATCGGTAGGAAGTGAGCACTCTTTCTCAGACGATCAACTATCACCCACATAACATCATACCCTCTCGAAGTACGTGGTAACTTCGTAATAAAGCCCATGGTGATATGCTCCCACTTCCACTCTGGTATATCCAACGACTGGATATTCCCATACGGCTTCTGATGCTCGGCCTTCACTTGCAAGCAAGTAAGGCACTTACCTACATACTCTGCTACGTCGCACTTCATACCCTGCCACCAATAATCTTTTTTCATATCTTGATAGATCTTTGTAGCACCGGGATGAATAGATTATCGAGTCTTACGAGCTTCATCCAATATCTTCCGATGTAAATCTCCATAACGAGGAATCCACATCCATCCGAATTGGGTTCTAACACCGAATGTGTTTTCACCCAATTCCACGACTAAACCTCTAATCCGCATAGAGTTAAGATGATATTCCTTAAATGCCTCATCTTGAAACTCCTTGACCTACTTCATCATAAAAGAGGTCATAACTAACTAAAAAGCCTTCACCCAAATCGGTTCAGGCTTCTTTTTTCGGCTAAGGGCATCCACAACCACATTGGCCTTGCCCGGATGGTAATGGATCGCATAATCATAATCCTTTATGAGCTCCAACCATCGCATCTGCCTTATGTTCAGATCTTTCTGCTCGAAGAAGTACTTCAAGCTCTTATGGTTCGTGAAGATTGTGCATTTTTTTCCGTATAGGTAGGGCCTCCAAATCTTTAACGCAAAGACCACAACTGCTAGATCCAAGTCATCGGTAGGATAATTAACCTCATGAACCTTTAAATGTCGAGATACATAAGCTATAACCTTTCCTAGTTGCATCAACACGTAACCAAACCTGAGTAAGAGTATCTGAATAGACCACCAAATCCTCGCTTCCTTCGGGTAATGATAAGATAGGAGTGTCACGCCCAGAAATTTTCTTTAAAGCTGACGAAAGAAGAAAAGAAATAAAGTTCAAAGTTGAGGGACCAAACTTGCCAAACGGGATGAAACTTGGATGAGTGGAAGCATAAAAGGGGAGGGCACCCCACAACCTCCCTATTCTTGCAAAAATCAGCCAAGGGAGAAGAGAGAAAAGGAGAAAAAGAGGAGAAAAGCTTGGTTCGGGTGGATTCGAGTGTGAAAATCGAAGTGTAGCGGGTCAAATCGAAGATCTACTCGACGGGATCATTTATGTGAGTTCTAGGACCCCTCTTTTACACGTTTTTGAATGATTTTGGGGCTGGAACACATCTGAAACCATTTTTCGGGTATTTGGGTGTAAACCCGTTTATGTGTGTATGTGTATGTGTATGATTCGTTTAGGGTTGGATCTCGGGCTTGGTTGTGCTTGAATGGTGTCATGGTATGCTTCCTTAAGGATTAGAATGGTTGATTTGAGCTTAGGACAGGTTTGGAAGAGTGTGGAGGTCGAACTTGGCAGTTGGAGTTCAGGATGAACTGCATTCTGTGTCAGCTCGGGCTAGGCGACCGAATGGAGGTCCATGCGTCCGAATGGCATGCGACTGGGTCCATACGCACGAAAGGCGTGCGACTAAGGTTCATTCGTATGTGAGTAGTGCGACTGAGGGTCATACGCATGAGGGCTATGCGATTGAAGGAAATGCAGATGAAGGGCATGCGACTTAATGAAATGCGGATGAAGGTCATGTGACTGAAGGTCATGCAACTGGAGTCCATACGCCTGTGAGTCGTGCGATTGAGATTCATACGCACGAAAGGTGTGCGACTGAGGGCCATTCGCATGAAGGTCATACGACTGAGGTCCATACGCCCGGATGTCATGCGACTGAGGTCCATTCGCATGGGAAGCATGCGATTGGAGGTCCATTCGCCTGAGTGTTCTCATACGTACGGAAGACCATGCGACCAAATAGGGTCCATACGCCCGAATGACCTTAGTGTATTGTCTGAATTTCGGGAAAGTGCGGACGTAGGCTCGGACCTTCAGGGTTATAGATGATGTGATGGGCATGATTGATGTGATGTGTGATGTAGTATGTTATGCATGATGTATGTTATGGGTGTGCGATGTTGCCTTATGTGATTGATGTTATATGTTTTTATGTTCCTTATTATTATGTATGATTGTCTTCCCGTGGTTTGTGTTGAACGTTAATTGAATGTAATGAAAGTATTATGTAATGTAAAGTGGAAGATAATGAAAGAGGAACATAATGATGGAATGCATGCATTAATGAACAAATGAGTGTATGGAAAGGCTTGTAAGCAATATGTATAGAGGTGCACGAATCTATGATGTCGTAAGCTCAACTGCGTGTGGTTTAGCTAACCCGTAAGAATACACACAGGGGTTCCAGTCTTTGTGACTGACCAACGGTATGGTACTTGGTTATAGTGGTTACCCACCTCGATGCTGGTACCAGGCTATGTCTAGTGTGGAAGTCATTTTATGATCTTCGGCCCAGTACTCGAGTATGCATGATGTGGGGGTGTTATATACGTGGTTATAGTGGTTACCCACCTTGATGCTGGTGCCAGGCTTTGTGCAGGGTGGAAGTCAATTTATGATCTTTGGCCCAGTATTCGACTATGCATAATATTGGGGGTGTATAGAGCAGTGGGATCTTTGTCGCTTGCCTGGTGCTGGTGCCAGGATAAGTGCAGTGTGGGAGTCATTTTATGATCTTTGGCTCAGTACCCGTTGTGTGCATACGTTTGGGGTATAGCTAATGGCACTGATCCGGAATGAGTTAATAATGTTATGAACAGATGAAGCGAATGATAAGTAACGTACAATGGTAAGGAATGATAGTGAAAATGTATGAACGAATGGAAGAATGTAACGAACGTAAAGAAGATAATAATTATATTATCTATGTGTATGTATGTTGTGTGATCGCGTATGAAATTAACAAATGGTTTTGTAAAGGAAGTAAAGTATGTTTTCTTTAAAACTAGAACTCACTCAGCAACACTGACTTTGATGTGTTTCCAGATGGTAGGTACGTTGCTGAGGATGGCACGGGGCGACTACTCAGTTCTTTTAGGATGGCATCCATTGTTATAATGCTTTTGTAATGAAATGTAAAATGATATTGTGTAATGAACGGTTGTATTATTTTGCAAAAATCATTTTAATGAAATGAAAATGTTGTTTTTAATGTTTCTGCTGCAACGCTTTTATGTAAGATGATAAAAATATATGTTTTATGTGCGATTAAGGATCAGCTGTAAGCATCCCGGGAACGGGGCCTTACAAGGAGCCTGAGTCAACCTTGCTTTTAACTCCTCAAAAGCACTCTCTTAAGCTTGACCCCATACAAACTTCACATCTTTGCGGGTCAACTTAGTTAGTGGGGAAGCTATCTTAGAGAAGTCTTGGAAGAATCTTCTATAATATCCTGCCAACCCTAAGAAACTACGGATCTCGGATGGCATCTTTGGAGATTTCTATTGCATCACCGCTTCCACCTTTGTCGGGTCTACCATAATCCCATTAGGATACACTACTTGGAGAACTTGGCATGCAACTTCTCCTTTATCAACGTCTCTAACACCTCTCAAATGTGACCGGAAGCCCCTCTTCACTCTTTTAATGCATCAATATATCATCGATAAACCCAATCACTGATTTATCCAACATCGGCCGACACAATTGATTCATCAAGACATAAAAGCAGTGGGCGCGTTAGTCAAACCAAAAGACATAACGAGAAACTCGTAGTGTCCATAACACGTACAAAAAGCTTTTAGTAATATCTTGCTCCTTCACCTTTAACTGATGGTTGCCAGATCGAACATCTATCCCTCGAGAACCAACTAGTACCTTGGAGCTGATCAAACAGATCATCAATCCTCAATAATGGATACCGATTCTTCACCGTCAACTTGTTCACCTCGCGGTAGCCTATGCACATCCTCATACTACCGTCCTTCTTCTTCACAAAAAAAGACTGGAGCACCCTATGAAGAGATACTCGGTGTAATGAACCCCTTATCAAGCAGTTCTTGCAGTTGTTCCCTAAACTCTTTCATATCGGTCGAAGCCAACTGATATGGTGCCTTAGCAACAGGTTGGGCACCCGGTATCAGGTCAATCTGGAACTTGATCTCGCGGTTTGGTGGCACGCATGGTAAATCTTCTAGAAACACATTCGGAAAGTCACACACAACCGGTGATTGGATAGTTGTGGTGTTGACGTATCCACATCCTTCACGTAGGCTAAGTAGACACTAGATCCACGTCTCATGCACTTTCCCGCCACCGCCAACAAAATCACCTTCAGAATCATCATAACCCGATTACCGTAAATCATCACCGAACTCCCGTCAGGCGCTGTCAATCGGATCATATTTTTGCAACATATGATATTCGCCTCATAGTCCGCCAACCAATCCATTCCTAGGACTACGTCAAATTTGCCTAAGGTCATCATGAATGGTCTAAAAGGAAACTTATGACTTTCTAGTTCTATATCACAACCCTTAATCAGGTCAACAATCCTGGTAGACTTACCTATGGCAGTATCTACATCGAAGGGCTTATCAATACTTCTACTACTAACATGCAATTTAGCACAGAATGCAGCAGAAATAAAACTCTTACTAGCACTAGAATAAAATAACACAGAAGCAAGAGTTTGGTTTACTAGAAATGTACTTGACATAACATCAGGGTCCGTCCTAGCCTCCTCCTGAGTCATCATGAATGCCCTGGCACTCGCCGTCTGCCCTTTAGTCCCGGTCTTCTTCCTTGCTCTAGAACTCTCTGCCCTTGGCTTCTTACAATCCTTGCTGAGATGGTCGTTTTCTCCATAGTTATAACACCTTATAACTCCACAATCTCTCGCCATATGACTAGTCTTCCCATATTTGAAGGAGATGTTTGACCCCTATTTGCATTCTCCCGAATGCTCCTTCCCGCATTTACCACATCTCTTTGTCGCCGCGCCGGGTGTGACCATACGTCGATCGCCCACCTTCACAACCTTATTGTTTGGAGCGGTTCCACCACGTCCAAACCATTTCCCATTCTAGTTTTAGTTACCGCCAGCTTTCTTGTTCACCTCATCCACCACCACCTCCCGCTTGTCATATAACCTTCCAGCCAGATCAACTACCGACCTGAACGTACTTGGACAGGCTGAAATCATATGCCTGCGGATATCCGCTGGCAAGCCCTGAATGTTTCTCTTGATCTTCCATGACAGGGGTGTCACTTGATCCAGCACCAGCCATGCCACTCATTGAACTTGGTGGTGTACTACTGGTTTGTCATGATTCCCACCTCCAGCTGTAGGAAATCCCTCAATCACCAATTTCTTCAACTCTGGCCACCTCATTCTTCCAATTTCCCTGCTACCCTCGGCTTGGACGATATTGTCCACAAAAATAGAGCCAAGTCCACAAACGAATGAGTGGCAAACTTCACCTTTTGATCCTCTCTGCACTCGCTGATATCAAGCACAACTTCCATCTCTCTCACCCACCGGTGAGCAGCAGCAACAGTTCCATTTCCGTCAAAAGTCGGGGCTTGCATATTTGAAAATCCCTATCATTACAACCTTGTGTTACCTCAGGCACATGTTGTAAGGATTCCAATAAGTCTAATGTAGTCAAAACATTGAAAGCATCCAAAGTCTCTCTGCATGCATGCACTAAAGTACTGAAGTAGAAATACTTCGAAAGTTTTACATATTATATAAGAAATATTCTAAGCGTAAAATCTTCTGAAGCCAAGACCAATATCTTCCGAAGCCAAGACCAATATCTTTCGAAGCCAAATATGAAGTATTCCGAAGCTTCAAAGACAAAGTCATCAGAAGATAATTTATGAAGATAGACTTCTTCCGAAGACTTTTATGTACATCCTATTATCTGATGTACTTTTCCATAAAGCTAGAACACCTTTCCACTACAACTCTGATTAACTCACCAACTTTCACTAGTTGGTGAAAAGGTCCATGCTTTTGGAAAATTGTACATTGAGGTCTTGAGTCTGAGCTTACTGCTTTATATACTTTATCCTTTTGGTAATATATTAGGATGTGAGCTATGGCATGTCATAGTTACAAGTCAAAAGGCAATCTGCCTTTTGACTCTACATTTGATTTTGTTGTCTAGTCTTATGTATCCAGCACTTTGAAAGTATTGCCGGATGTAGGATGTAGTATATGTATCTCAAGTACTTGTAACTTTCCATTATGCTTTGTAACACTTTATAATAGAACTTGAGAAGTAATATAAAACATTCATGAAAGCCAAATACTTGTGTTGTTTGCTATCTTGTTTTGTCTCACATTTACTTCTGTTCTTAGCATCTCTTACTTTAGTTAACTAGTTCCCTATTTGATCTTTTAAGTGTTCTAAAGAACTCTCCTCAATTGTGTTGTTGTGTTGTAAAAATGCATCACCAGTTCTAATGGTCCTGCATTTGGTATCAGAGCCTAAAAAGATTTTGATATAAGATCTCACCATCTTAAGATCCCTCACACACACAAAACACTTAACAACTCAAATGGTAGCTATCATGAAGGCTGGTATGGAAACTAGAACTATGAAAAAGTCTCCACTGATGACTCCTAAAGACTTTGATACTTGGTGTCAAAGAATGGAAGGCTTTATCAAGTCTCAAGACTCCAGGATGTAGGACTCTGTTGTTGAAGGACCTTACATACCAAGCAACTCATCTGCCACTAGTGGTAGTATGATTCCAAAGGTCGTGACTGATTTCTCTGATGAAGACAGGAATAGAATAGAGATTGATCAAAAAGCCATGACAACCCTTCAAACTACTCTTCTAAACTCCATCTATAGGGGCTTCAAGAAGTGCAAGCCTGCAAAGCAACTATAGGAAGCACTAAAGCTTATCTATTAGGATTCTACTGAAGCCAAGGAGAACAAGAAGGATCTCCTTAAGCAGTTGTTTGAAAACTTCACCTTTAAAACAGGTGAGACCATGACTCAACAATAATTCGAGTATGTTGAGATTGTGGAAACTCTAATGGATGTTGGAGTAACTCTTGAGAACAGAGACATTGTGAGGAAGTTTATATCCTCTCTTCCTAGACAATGGACACATTATTGTGTTGTTATCAAGAGGAATAAGAAACTTAAGACTTACTGAGTTGTATGGTATTCTCAGTGGATACCAGATGGAGATGAACATGCAAAACTCATCAGGTAACTCTAGAAATCAAATGAGTTCAGCCTTTCATGTGTCTAAAAGGGATAGCATAGAACCTCAACATCATCTCATATGCTACCATGAAAACTCACAAAAGGGTCCATTCATCACCTTCCCATAGACTCCAAAAGAAAGGTACACTCAAGGAAGTCCCTTCCAAGAGACAAGTTCTTCTTATGCCTTTGTTTCTGCTGATGAATCCACAGGCAACTTTCTCTTCACCTTTGAAGATTTGGACTGTATCCATCCAAATGATCTGGAGAGTATGGAGATAGTTCAGCAGATGACTCTTCTCACTCACAAAGCCAAGATGTTCTACAAGAGGACAGGGAGGAAGTTTCCTAGCAATGCATCCAGTGCAAAGTTTGGTCTGGATAAGAGCAAGGTAAAGTGTTACAACTATAACCAGATGGGAGACTTTGCTAGAGAATGCAAGGCACTAAGAACAAATGGTGGCCAGACTCAAGCCAGACCAAACTACAATGAGAGAGCTCCCTAGAATGAGAAGCCAAAGCAGCAAGCTGCAGTTGCTGTTAAAGAAGGAAGCTTTGACTGGAGCTTTCAGGTGGAAGATGCATCTTCAAATCAAGCACTCATGGCTGACCACGATGAAGCCAAGGTATTGGTATATCTTTGCACTCCTGAATGTATTGCTAAAGTTAATAGATACAGGTCCTACAACTTAGAGATGAGATCTGATCTTGAGTCCTTGAATATCTTAAAATCTAATTTCAAAAAGGCTGAAATGATTATAAGTTAAAGATAGAGGACTTAGAGAAAACCATTTTAGTTCTTAAACATGGACACACCAATTATAGGATTCAGATCAAGGATCTCATAACCAAGTTGACTGAATGCCAAGATAAGCTAGTGATTAGCAAAGCTAGGGCAGAAAAATGTGTTCTTGAAGAAGAGACCTTCAAGAACATGATATCCTCATCCATGTATGAAAAAGTTTGTTATCAGAATAAGCAGGGGCTGGGATCTTGTGAGATAGCTCCTCCACATAGTCTTGTCTGTAAGATCTCGTAGGTATGGAACTTATGAAGATGAGCTTCCCCTCATAGACCCTTTGACTAAAGTGGATGAAGAGGAGATGATGAAAAATGTCTCTGAGAAGAGTGAAGAAGAGCATTCTAAGAAGGGTCATCATCCCTTTGACGAGAGTAAAGCTATTACGATGAACAAGTCCAAGAGAAAGAACTTGATTAGAAAGAGCAAGAGAAAGGAAAAGAAGGCTCAAAAGATCAAGGCCACCTTCAACTCTGCACAGAAACAAGTCTTTATTTCTATTGGATTTGAAGTGGTTAAAACTGAGGACACACACTTGAACTCAAACAACAAGAGTTCTAATTCATGTCCAAACCATCCCATCACCAAGAAGAAGGCTGATAAGTTGTGCACCACTGCTGTACAATATGAACCATCAAGCTCCAAAGGTAGTTCTAACCCCACAAGAGTGATCAAGTTCAGCCTTGTTCCCAAAAGAAGACTCCTAGAAGGAAGAAAATGGATTGTGTTATGTGTGGGAGTATCTCTCACTTTGCTAAGGATTGTGTTTACAATCCAAAGAGTACTCTCCACATTATAAAGAAAGAAACTTCTAAGAGTCTGGAGAAGAAGAAGCAAGCTTTGGAAGGAAAATCTCTTTCTTTTGGAAGCTCCAAAATGAAGAAAAACACAAATGGAAACTTGCCTTCGGAAAAACATTGGTCTCAGAAGAAAGGAATACCCGAAGTACTAAAGTCTGCTGCAGTGAAAGAAAGATATTCCAAAGGCCCAGTCATCAAAACTTCCAAAGTCAACAAAACATCTGAAGTATTGAAGCTCAAGTCTAAGCTTGCAAAGGTGGTGTGGAAGTCAAAGAAAGACTAAGTGGCTGAAAGTTCTTCATCAACTTCAGCAAATGATCCCTCCAGCATGACTATAGGATCAATTACTGTTGCACTGTCTTCAACTTCTTTTGATAAGCCCAAGACCAATGAGGCTTGGCTTTCCAAATGTAACTAACCATCTCTTTTGTACAGGAACAACTCAAGACAAACAAAAATGTATGAATCGTTGACAGTGGTTGTTCCAGGCTCATGACAGACAATAGGTCACTACTCCAAAAGTTTGAAAGAATTAGTGGAGGACCAGTTGCTTTTGTAGGAGATGCTGGGGTTACATTACAAGAAAGGGCAAGGTCATAAATGGTAAGCTTGGCATTGAAAAGGTAAACTTTGTCAAGGAGCTTGGGTATAATCTTCTGAGTGTATCTCAATTTTGTGATCAGAGTCATAACATGCTCTTTACTGAGCATGAGTGCATTGTTCTCAAGCCCCTAGGAGAGGGAACATGTACAAGATGGATTTGCAAGAAACATCTCCCTCAAGAGAAGTTTCATGCTTTCTATCTAAAACAAATAGTGATGAGTCTTTCCTCTAGCATAAAAGAATGTGCCATGTGAACTTTAAAAACAAGAATAAACTTATTAAGAATGATTCGGTAACTGGAATGCCAAAGAAAGAGTTTATAAGTGATGACCATTGTGTGACATGCCTGAAAGAGAAGCAACACAAGGTATCTCACAAGTCAAAGGAAAGAAACTCAATCACTACACCCTTACACTTGTTACATATGGATCTCTTTGGCCCTACCAGTGAAATGAGTCTAGGAAGGACCTATTACTATTTAGTGATCACAGATGATTTTACAAGGTTCAGATGGGTCTTCTTCCTTAGAATTAAGGATGAGACTCCTGAGATTCTAAAGAATTTCATCTTAAAGATTGAGAATCAATGTGATCAAAAGGTCAAAACCATAAGATATGATCAAGGAACTTAATTCAAGAACCAAATTCTTGATATATTTTGTGATGAAAATGGTATTACAAGACAATATAGTGCTCCTAGGACTCCTCAACATTATGTCAGGTTCTAGTCCTGATTGGCTATTTAACCTTGATTTAGTTACCAACTGTTTTAACAAATCTTGTGAGCGTGTTTCAAGGTCTACAGTTATATTACCTACAGGTGATCATGATCTAAGATTTGAGATGTGAAGACCTTCAAGCTACACATCTTCAGCCCCTAGTGGTAACAAATCCTAAAAATGATGCTTCTACCAGCACATTAATGACAAATCCTTCTGAGGCTTCTGGAGTGCCTTCAAATTCCAGCTTAGAGGCACACAACTCAGAAGAAGGACCTTCAAATGTTGGAGTACATGGTGGTGGTGATAGTGATTAGGAATTTCTTGATGTTGATAACCACTCCATTGATGACAACATCAATAATGTCACACACTCATTGGATAAAGTCAATCTTGATACATGTGCTGATGTGGTGGGTGAATCCTCAATGCCAAATCTGAATTTCTCTAATTTAGATCTGTCTAAGCAACTTGCTGTGATCCCTTAGCTAAGGATCCACAAGTCTCACCCTTTCACAAACATCATTGGAGATGTTGATACAGGGGTAAGAACAAGAGGACAAACCCATGATGCAAATGTTTTTCTTCATTCTTGTTTATTGTCCCAGATAGAGCCAAAGAAAATTGATGAGGCTCTAAAGGATGGAAGTTGGGTTGAAGCTATGCAAGAGGAGCTGCTTCAATTCAAAAGGCAGAAGGTTTGGAACCTATGTCCTCTTCCTCATGGGAAGACTACTATAGGAACCTAATGGGTGTTTAGAAATAAAAATTATGATAGAGAACTTGTCATCAAGTACAAGGCTAGACTAGTTGTTCAAGAGTATACTCAATAAGAAGGAATTGACTACACACATGTCTTTGCTCCTATGGCAAGACTTGAAGCTGTTAGGATGTTCCTAGCTTTTGCTGCATCTAAGAACTTCAAGGTTTACCAGCTTGATGTCAAGTGTGCTTTTCTTTATGGGGTAATTGATGAAGAGGTGTATGTCAAACAACCAGCTGGGTTTGTAGATCTTGATCATCCTAATTATGTTTGCAAGCTTGATAAGGCTCTTTATGGGCTGCACCAAGCACCAAGAAAGTGGTAAGAGACTCTATCATAGTATCTTTGTCAACATGGCTACAAGAGGGGTACTATTGATAGAACTCTCTTCATCAAAGGAACAAGAAATGGCATTATGCTAGTTCAACTATATTTGGATGACATTATCATCGGGCCAACTAATTCAAAGCACTGTAAAGACTTTGAAAAGCTGATGAAAGACAAGTTTGAAATGAGTGCCATGGGGGAACTCAATTTCTTTCTAGGAATTCAAGTGAAGCAAGTTGACAATGGCATCTTCATAAGTCAGTCAAAGTATGTTCAAGACATACTTAAAAGATTTAACATGACTGATTGTAAGGTTGCTAAGACACCCATAGCCAGAAATCACTCCCTTGGACCTGATCTTGACGGGGAGTGTGTTGATAAGCATCTCTTCAGGGCTATGATTGGGTCTCTTATGTATCTCATAACAAGCAGGCCTGATATCATGTTTGCTACATGTACCTGTGCAAGATATCAAGCCAACCCTAAGATGTCACACCTAATCAATGTCAAAAGAATTCTAAGATATCTCAAAGGTGTTCCATCACTTGGCCTTTGGTATCCAAAGAACTCTAACTTCAATCTGTATGCCTATACAGTTAGTGACTATGGTGGTTGCAACATGACTGTAAAGTCTACATCAGGGGGATGTCAATTCCTTGGTGGAGGGTAGTCTCTTGGCAATGTAAGAAATAATCATGTGTATCTGCATCAACTGTTGAGGTTGAATACATTGTTGCTGCAAGCTGCTATGCTCAAGTGCTTTGGATTCAAAATTAGATGCCAGACTATGGATTTAACTTCAAGTAGACTCCCATCCACATAGACAACCACAGTGCTATCTTAACCACAGAAAGTCCTGTGCAGCACTCAAGGACAAAACATATCAATATCAGGTATCATTTGATTAGAGATAACTTTGAGAAAGGATTAAACAAACTAGTCAAGGGTAACACAAATAAACAATATGCTGATCTGTTCACCAAAGCTTTTGATGAAAAAAGATTCAAATATCTTGTATCAGCTATTGGGAAGATTAACTTTGACTAGCTTTTTATAAAACTTAATCATATTCTTTCTAAAACCTGTGTGTCCTAAGTTGTCTATTTTATCACCTTCATAAGCCATTGTTCTCTTTGGAAGTAAAATCTTTTTAAAAGGCATTTCTTAGACTTTTAAAAATCTTGATCTTTTTATCCTTTGGAAGATTTAATATTACCTTCAGAAGAAACTTATAAATTAGCAAAACAAATATTTACTTGAGTGGTTTTACCTTTGGAAGAAATTTCTAAAATATCTTCCAAAGCTTAAAATCAACTTAAATACTTGTATGTTTTATAAGGACAAATTTTCTTCTGAAAGCAACTTCATTTCGGAAGTTTTTATTCTTCATAGAATAAACACTCTGTGTTTTAAATCTCTTTCGAAGCAAAATTCTCAAAAATATTTGAAATATCTTCCAAAGTCAATTTGCCTTCAGAAGCTTTTCTTCAAGAACTTCGAAGCAAAATAACCTTCGGAAGATTTCTCGACTTCCAAGAAAACTACTTTTTGGGCAAAAGCAAACTACTTTTCAGAGGTGGGATCGACTTCCGGATTTCAAAGTTTATCCTCTTTCATTAACTTTGTCTCAGATCCTTTTCACATATAAACCCAACCGCCTTTGTTTTTTCATCTTCTTTCACCCTTAAGCTTCTCAAAATGGCCAATCTAAATCTCCAAAATAACCCTGATTTCTCCATGCAATTTCACAAACAACACAACCGGGTTGCTCTGTTGAACTCTAAGAAAGATGATAGTTTCTCAGAGGTTTGCTGTTTTTTGGCTCTGTCCAACTACTTCACCTCCCTTACCATTGATCATACTCTTTATGAGGATCACTTGCTTGAATTTTGGAAAACCTGCCAAAAGGTCATTATGGATGGGGAGAAGGCACTGTCTGCCAAGTGCAGGGGAGGACAATCTTTATCACTCCGACGATTATCAACAATCATCTTCAGCTGGATGATTAAGAAGTTGAGATGTTCTTCCCAAAGGAAGCTGTAAATCATTCCTTTGAGCAGATAGGCTATGAGGGAGATTTCTCTATAAAGACATTCAGGAAAGGGAAGGTCTCATCCTAATGGAAATACCTGCTCCATGTGGTTATCGATAGCTTGTCCAAAGAGCATGGAGGGTGGGACCAGATTACCGAGGATCTCTCCTTCATAGTACATGGAATGGTTCAAGGGGTCAAGTTCTGGTACTCTCAGTTTGTTTATACAAATTTACATGCTAACTTGGACTCCTTAGAGTATTATATGTTTCCTAGATATGTTCAATACATTCTTAACTGTGAACTGGGCTCCCAATTGAGGGAAACATGTAATATTCTTAAATTGGGACAAATGAAGCCCGACATCTTTTAAATCTTGAAGAAGCCAACTGTTGGCTTCTCAAGGGTAGAATATTGATATGGTTAGTACGTTATGATTCAAGTCGGGTCATACCCAATAACAAGTTTAGCAAACACTAATTAATATTTAATTGATGATATGATCATGCAATTAAATAATTACACCAATTTAAAAAAGTGGGTTTTCAAAATAAATTATATATGAGATGGAACAACTTATAAGGATATTTTATTCATGGGTATTATTTGTAATGTTATTTAAGATTGGTTAAATAACATCAAATAATAATAGTGTGTGTAAGTTATATAATTAAAAGGTTAATTACATAACTTACTTAGTAACTAGTTGTAAATTAATTAGTGGATAAAATTGGGGGAAACCCTATTTTAAAACTAATTTCGGTTGCCCCCTTAATGGGGTTGGTCCCTTTTGTTGTCTTGAGAAGACCACAATTACTAGTCCACACTCAACTCTCTCTTTCTCTCTCACACATGCAAGAACCACAAGAAGAACATAAGTTCTCTCCATTTTGAAGAAAACTCATGGCTGGAAGGTGGCTTTCAGCAACTTCTTCTTTGATTTTGGTGTTTAAATCCTAGCAACAAGGTGTTTGCTTGATGCTTGTTGGTATGGAAGCTTGAGGACACCTTTCCTTGGTGTTTTGGTCGTTCAAGAAGATCATTATTTTCACCAAATCTCATGTTTTGACAGCTCTACAAAGGTAGTTTCATATGTGTTGTATTTGGTTGTTATTTCTTCTTGATAGCTTGTTCATTCACATTTTGATCT
Organism: Flaveria bidentis; assembly: GCA_018326385.1. Lineage (NCBI taxonomy): Eukaryota > Viridiplantae > Streptophyta > Magnoliopsida > Asterales > Asteraceae > Flaveria > Flaveria bidentis. The sequence continues at coordinate 8,296 of BJCM01072987.1, read as the reverse complement.
TATGTTCTTGGGCTTGTTGATGCTTAGTAATATGCTTTAAATTTCAGTTCCTAAAACATATTATTAAGTTATGATTCTATCGCATTTTCATGTTTAAATGGTTAAACTACTTTGATAATGTGTCTAACAAACCCAACAAAAATAGCCCTTGTCACAAAAATGTTAGAGCTCAATGCTCAAGGTGACAACCTAGCAACACAAGCTAGTGTTGAACCCACACCATCTACTAAAAAGACCCCAAATCAACCACGCTTACAAAAGAAAATTCAAATGAACCCCTGCTCAAGCTATTGAGTCTATGCAGCCCCCCTACACTCACCGATACAGGAAGAAGTGGATACTAGAGCTCCTACTTCTCCTGAGGAGCAAACCACTCCCATTTCTTCAAAGATCAGTGTTGAGGTTCCTCATGCTCAGCCTGATGAGCTCACAAACTCAACTGCCATAAGCCTTCACTCTAATTCTCAACACTCAGGTGAACACCCTTCAGGGGATAGTTACCATCCCCAGCCTATAGACATAAATCACCTAATCCCCAACCTTGACTTCTATACTGATGAAGATTTAGGTTTTAGTGAGTACCATGAGTCTTTCTACTCCTCCCCCAGTCAAAGAGAGATGAGTGCTCCCGAGTCTCTTATGTCTAGCCCACATCAGTCACCAATTACTGAGGTGGATACTTCTAAACTTGTTCAGAATATCCATATGGAAGAGGCTCTCACTTCAGCAAGTGATTATATCATTCAGACCTCAACCATGGCAACTCATCCCGTTGACACTTCATCAGAAGCTGTCACTGAGTAGAGGAAAACCAATAACCAAGAATGTCATGCTGGTGGTGAGAGAGAGGACTTTGGTCCAATTCTTTCATCCCCCCATGATTCTTCTAATATAGATTAGGGGAATTCAAGACTAAAGGTGCAAAAACTACCAAAAACTTGCACCTATCTAGTCTCCAAGTTTAGTCATCTTGAATCTCAGGTGACTACCTTGAAAAACAGGGTCAATGATCAGCTACTTGAGATATCTTATATTAAGAAAAAACTAGCTGGGAGACCTTTAAGAAGAGATCAACTAGGAACACAAGAATCTATAAATGTGATTAATCTAACCTTTAGCTCATCTATGCAAGTGGATGATGCTACCAAAAAGGGGGAGAAAGTCATCACATACATAGAACCTGGGAGTTCTTCACAAAGCATGGACATTGAGGACTCACCATCCTCACTTGCAACTGTCCATACTCTGCAACTTCCTAAAGTTCACATTGATGTTGACTCTATAGACTCCTTTATTTAGAGTCTTTTTTCAGGAAGGTATACCAAGGGTAGTGTCATCTCCACCTCAAGGAACTTCCAACTACATCATATGGTGGATGTAAGATGCAAACAGAAGAGCCCTAATTCTTCAAAGAGTTCAAGGGCAACAAGAAGTCTTCAATTTTCAGACCTTGAACTACTATGATGGTCTTGACCTGATCAACATGCCACTTATCAATCCAAGCAAATCTAGACAAGTTGATAAGCTGGCACAAAGGATTCAGGATAGAATTACTGAAGAGTTCAGCCTAAGAAGGAGACAAAGGCAATTAGGTGATACTATTGGTCAACTGGATGTTGAGACAGACTCAAAGATTAGCTTCGAAGGGGAAACATTGACCGAAGGCCCAGTGGTAGAGCCTGAGAGCCCTGTCACACCTACAACTACTTCAATAATTCATTTCTTCAGTGAAGCACCTACTGGTGAAGGTGTATCACAACCTCTCTCTAGCTAGAGCTTGGAGGCTACACCAAGCAATGCAGGCCAAAGCTCTCTCCACCCAGAGTCATAACCATCTGTGAGTGACAAAGGGAAAAGGAAAATGATTCTGAGGAGATTAAGGAGGAGGAGAGAGAGAGAGGAAGAGGAAACTAAGGGGAAAAAGTTCCTCTAGGTCTGCAGGATTCATGGAAGCTGTAATCAGGCCTGCCCACAGACCAAACACTCAAGATGGTGAGTTGAGGGCAGTCAAGATTACTTACTTGTAAACTAGGAACTATGACATTAATGAGATTATATCTCTCCCTTTTGAGGAGCTTAATAAATTGGCTAACATGGAATTGTCAAGAGAAAGGAAGGAAGCAGAGGATGCAAATTTACTTCTCCATATCAAAGAGGAGAAGAGACAAAAAAGATTGTACAACCATATTCTCACTCTCTCCCAAGTTGAAGAAAGTCTTGCACAAGAGGTTGTGGCTCTACAAGAACCTCAGGTAGACAAAGAGACTGAAAGGATCAATATGATCAACTACCTGAGTGACATAGGCTTATACCAGGCATCTGCACTTCTTCCCTTGTCCTTTGAGTACATAAAGTTTGAGTAACTCAAACAGATTGAGCTTGAAGTACTTAAAGAACAAAAGGCAACTAAGAGAAAGATGAGGGAAAATGCTACAAGGTCAAGAGCCATCATCTAAAAGAGCATGAAGAAGTCTGCTGATAGACAAAGGATGATGAGCTTCTTGAGGCTGTATGGATTCTCCAGAAGGAGACATGGCCCTATGTCTCTATCTACAATGGATGAGCACATCAGGGTAATTAAGCAAAAGATCAAAAGAGGAGAGTTACTTGACTTACACTCCCCTCCAAGTGAAGTTCTTCCTAAAGTGGAGGTCAAGGTTGAACAACTTGAGGCAACACAACTTGAACCTCCTGCTAAGCCTCAGCAAGCTTCATCTTTTGATCCATAGCTGGGTCAAACTCCCTCTCCTTCTGAGTTTGTGAGGGAAGAACACCCAACTGAGTAAGACAAAACTGATCAACAAGGTGCTACAGACCAATCTTCTCAGTTAAAGTCATTAAAGAGGAGGAACAGGATGGATTCTAAACCATAGTCAAAGAATAAGAAGAAGTATAAGCCATCCACCTTCATACCTTAGGGTGAATAAGATCAACCTGAGGAAGTGCATGAAGAGGCAGCACAATCAACTCCAATTCAAGTGGCTCTTCTTGCTTTTGAGAGACCCTTCTTATCTTGGACCTTCACAAGTAATACAAAAAGATGGCATATGATCAGAGATCAAGGTGGTGTGAATGAATACACATGGCAATATCTATTCAACCTACCTCTGCATGATCTCTTTGAGATGAGAAGATACTATGAAAGTTTGAGTGATCCTGACTATCTAATAAAGAAGGGTATGGTCATCTTCATGATGATGACTGTCAACTGTTGAAGATCTTCAAATGTTTTTGTAGCATCAACCTAGGGGGAGTTTGTAAGGATTCCAATAAGTTTGATGCAGTCAAAATATTCAAAGGATCAAAAGTTGCTCTGTATGCATGCACTAAAGTACTGAAGTAGAAATGCTAGTTTATGAAGACAAATTTCTTCCGAAGACTTTTATGTACATGCTTTTATCTGATGTACTTATCCATAAAGGTGGACCACCTTTCCGCTGCAACTCTGATTGACTCACCAACTTTTACTAGTTGGTGAAAAGGTCCATGCTGTACATTGAGGTCTTGAGTCTGAGCTTTCTGCTTTATGTACTTTATCATTTTTGTAATATATTAGGATGTGAGCTATGACATGTCATAGTCACAAGTCAAAAGGCAATCTGCCTTTTGACTCCACATTTGATTTTGATGTCTAGTCTTATGTATCCAACTGGCTTATAAAGTATGGCCAGCTATAGGATGTAGTATATGTATCTTATGTGCTAGTAACTTTCCATTATGCTTTCTAACACTTTGTAATAGAACTTGAGAAGCACTATACAACATTCTTCAAAACCAAATACTTGTGTTGTTTGTTATCTTGTTCTGTCTCACATTTACTTGTGTTCTTAGCATCTCTTACTTGAGTTAACCAGTTCTCTATTTGATCTGTTAAGTGTTCTAAAGAACTCTCCTTAATTGTGTTATTGTGTTGTAAAAGTGCATCACCCCTTCTAACAGTCCTGCATATGTTCTTCTTCCTCCTCCTAGTATGTTGATACAACCGTCTCAGTCTTCGGTTGATCTCTCCCTCCCGAGGACCTGTTCCTCTCCTTCCTTTCTCCTTCTCGCATAGCTTTGATCACTTCAGTAACCACAGATGGTAAGATCGTCTGCATGACCTAGTAACCCTCTTCCACTAATGCTTCCTTCACTGAGGCCCTTAGATTAGCACTCTCATCACCACCCTCCGGAGGAGGGGTCTCGGGCTCTTGATAAGCCAGCTTTTCAACTCGAGTCCTTCCTCTTATGACCTGTGGTCCAACATCACATCCATCACGACCTCCACCTCTATAAGCCTTTGAAGATCTACCACCGTCCAACCTCTAACACGCTATTAGATTCAAACACTAACACAGTCATTCAAGGTAATAACTCAGTTTATGTCAAGTATAGTAAGTCTCTAATTACAATGGCTAGTTGTGATTAGCCACTTACTTTACCCTTCATACCCTAAACATTTCCTATCTTGACTACATCAATATCTAAATCTACTAAGAAGCACATAAACCACAACATGCGCACATAGTACTGGTTTTTAAAGAAAATACCTGATGGCACACAACTACTCAGGCTGGCATTCCCTCCCTTTGCCCCATTGTCAGTTTATGTTTAGGTTTCTTTTGAAAATATTTACCCATTTCACTTAAACTTTGGCTCTGATACCAACTTGTAAGTCCCCGTTTCCGGAACACTTACATCTGGTCAATCATCGCTCGTAATACATATAATATACATTTAAATTTCTAAAACATCGCAACAGAATTCTTTTAAACAAACCATTTCATTTATATATAATTGCTTTTGCAAAATAATACATCATTGTTAAGTTACAAAATATTATGATTTGCATTACATCATAAAAACATTATCATAACATGATATGGATGCCATCCAAAATAATCCAAGTAGTTGCCTCGTGCCATCCTCAACAACCTTACTAGAAACACATAAAAGTCAGCATTGTTGAGTGGGTTCTAGTTTAAAAAAACATTATATTACCTTTCTTTCGTTAAAACATTTTCTTTACTATCGCACACGATCACACATCATACATACATCAAGGTAATAAATATTATCTTTTGTCATCATTCGTTTCACACATATGGCATGTTTCGTACTTATCTCACTTTTTGTACATTTATTATCTTTTCACTTCTATCTTGGTCTTGTCATATGCTTAACCCCCATATTGAACACAAAGCCATATCATTTAGGGTTAAGCGATAAGAACCCCATATCATACATATCGCAAGTATGGAGTAGTCATGTAGATTAACTCCCCCTATGTGTGAACCCTTAGGGTTAGCCAAGATTGCACGCTATAAGCACACAATTGAGCTAACAACTCTCAATGAGCTGTGGACCTCCTTTCATTTGTTTGCAAGACTTTCATTCATTCATTCTTTATGTTCCGCTTTAATTATCATAAATCTTTTGCTTCGTTAAGATAATACTTTATGTTCATTATCATAATCACACCACATAAAGTCACATCATAATACGTAATAAGGAACATAAGGAAACATAGCATACATAAGCATAACATCATCACACATCATCATACATAACATAACATCATCCATCACATCACACATAACATCATAATGTCAACTTACATTACCCCGGGAACCTCCCAAGTCAAAGCCTACACTTTAAATTTTGTCCTAAAATTCAGAAAAATATTGTAAGTCTTAGGCACATAGGCGCTATGCAGGCGCATGAGTGCTTAGGCGCATGGGATCACTTAGGCGCATGGGAAAGCTTCTGGGCTCATGGGCATTATTTGGGCGCATGACCCAACACTTGGTCATTCTGGCAAAATTCTAAGCACATGGGCACTATGTAGGCGCATGAGTGCCTAGGCGCATGGGCAGTTTTGGGCGCATGGAATACTTAGTAAATTTTAGCCTATTCTTAGGCGCAAGTGAACTATTTGAGCGTATGGGTTTTCAGGCGCATGGGACTACACTTAGGCAAATTCAACAGTTAGGCAAATGGGCCAATCTAGGCGCATGGGAAACTAACACTATTATCATCATAATTCAGTCCAAAATCAACATTGCAGGATCGGTTTTTATACTCAAGACAAGTATTTCACTCAAATTCACTAGCAAACACTCAAGAAGCAAAGTTCTTCTAAGAGTTGATTATAATATACTAAGTAACACAAGGAAAAAACAAGAGAATAATTTTCAAGATACTTATATATATATATATTATTTCTCAACTCAAAGTTTAAAAGACTCTTTCAAGCTTACTACAAGAGTTACAATAAGAAACTATATATACTACTATCTACCACCGGATATACTTTGATACTAGCTGGAATCCTCTAACTAAAGCGATTACTAAAAAGCTATAGTTAAGGTATCTTAGATAATATCTTATCTAAGATATGGTAGTCATGAAATGTCCATAACTTACCTTTTGTTACCAACTAAAGTTGGCAACTGCACTAACAAATAAAAGTAAAAGTGGAATAAAGTATGGTCAACTACATGGACTTTTGGGAAAACGCCATGAAGTATCAGAGGTTTGCAGCGGAGTGTCAGAGACCATACTTATGTCCACTGGTTCATAGAAACATCTTCTGAAGGTTAATTGGCTTCGAATGAACAAGTTTTTCTGAAGCCTTTTATACTTCGGAAGAGGCTGCTTTTTTCGTGGCTTGGGGACTTCTACTTCGGAAGTAATTGTCTTTGAATTCTTCTAAGTCTTGAACTTCGAAAGGGAAGACTTTGTCTTCGGAAGTTGGAGCTTTTCCATCAGAAGTTGATATTGCACTTTGTCTTCAGAAGAACTCCATTTCCTTCAGAAGTTCCACACTTAGCTTCGGAAGTCCTTTACAAGTTGTACCAAAAATAGTCTAAGTGTTTGATTTTGGTAGCACCAGCCTTCTTCTTGATCCAACAAACTCCCCCTAGGCAGATGCTTCCAAAACCTCACTTATTCTTGCTTCTTAAAACTTTCAACACTAGGGAAAACAAACACTTATCTCTTTCCTTGTTTTTCTCGGAAGTGGTGTTGAGAAGTTTGTACAAAGCATTCATACACAGGAGATCTAGTCTGTCACTTTGAATGATATGTACCCTCTACTGAGTTCCTCTGAAGAGGGTTAGTTGACGGGAGTTATAGTCATACTCCCATCTAACTATTGGTTCCAATTTAGGGCCTTCCACCATTTTTAGTAAGGCCTTGCCTTTGGTGGTTGACCTTTCCTTGTCTATATTCTCTCTCAACTTCAACTCCTCTTCAATCTTGGATTTTGTAGTTAGCTAAGCAAGATGAAGGCTGCTTAAATGCTTTGATATGAGCAGCTGTTTCGAAGTTGGTGGGATTGGAGAATTGCTTCTTTGCTAACTCAGCAATATCGAATCTGCTAGAGTGTAGCAGGGAAGAGGCATTCAGCCTGTTGCTTTCTCTATTCTCTCTGTCCACAACAAAGTTGTGAGAGGCTTCATCAAACCTCCACTGGATAATTTTCTTTCTAGGCACAAGGGGCTGACTAGGAAACTTGTCCCCTTTCTTTGTATCTAGTAGAGTCACTAACTTTCTTCTTAGCTTCTTCTTTTCATCATTTAGTTTGTCAGAGTTGAGGCCAAGGAGTTTAACAGCCTAGTCCAATGTTCCTCTTGGCAGATCAAGGATAGATCTCTTATGAGGGAATATAAGGATCCATCAATATAAGTGAGCTTGACAGAATCCTCCTCACACGAGATGTCACTCAGAGTTGTGAATTTGTTGAGCTTTATCTTGATCTCCTTAAACTCATCTAAGGAGAGATGTTTAGAAGGCTGAGGGGATGGTCTGGATGGTTGTTAGGTACGTAATGGTGTTTGGGTTCTGGGTAAGGTTTTAGGTTGAGGGGTGATTAGATTAGGTGGTTGTGGTGATGATATAGGTATGGTGATTGGTGTAGGTTTAGGGGTGTAAGGTTCAAAAATGGGCTCACTTTTGAAAGGAAAGGAAATAGGAAAGGTTCAAGTTGAGGTTGGTGTTGGTTTTTCCTCTTTCCCAAGCGAATGTCAACCTTGATGTCACTAACATGTCGCTGGAGTGTGTTTTCTTACATGAGTCCTACCTTCCTACCAGAGAAGCCATGATGTGAAGTTGGCTGGATCGATAAACATCCGAGCATGTTCTTGACGGAAGGATAAACAACAGCACAAACCAAAAGTCAAACAATAATACGAACTATAATTGAATGGTATCATTGATAAAACCTAATGATTACAAGCTCGTTACAACATAAGAATCAAGACTCTTGGCAAGGGGAAGATCGAGCATGATCTCCCCTCTCATCCGGCAGCCCTAG
>BJCM01072979.1:0-11619 GCA_018326385.1 Flaveria bidentis | reverse complement strand
ATCTAGTTCCAAAGCTTCAATTTTGGCTATCATAATGTCTAAGGTGGTGCTCTCAAGGTCAAGAGTGTTTTTCAGCATGGTTACATTTTGTTTCCAGCTTTCAGGGAGACTGTGAAGCATTTTCTTGTTCAGTTCTTTGATATTGTAAGTGACTCCCATAATTTCCAAGTCATTTACCAACTGTACGAATCTGTGCAGTTGTTTAGATATTGATTCTCCCTTGGTGTGATGAAATGTTTCATACTGATTGACTAGCTTGTCTTTGTTGATCTCAGCCACCTCACTACTTCCTTCACACATGATTTTCAGTGCATCCCAAACAGCCTTAGTAGTTCCATACTTTCCAGCCTTTTCAGCACATCCATCTTGAGTGCTAGAGTCAAAATTGAGTATGCTTTGAGGTCAATCTTGATTTTCTTATAGTCATCTTCATCCAAAGTTAAGTCTTCAATGGGTATTCTAGCAGTCTTGTAAAGTGCAGCTTGAGCTGTTGATAGAGTAACAGGGATGTGTGGACCCTTACATATTGAAATCCAGAAATCAAGATCAGCACCTATGATATAATTTCTAAACCTTATTCTCCACTGTTTAAACTCAGATTTGTGTTTAAGCATAGGTGGTTTAGGTGTATGACCAAGTTCAGAGTAACTGTTAGAATCCATTTTCACTTGTGTAAGTATAGATTTAGTTGATTTTAAGATTAATTGTGATTAATAAGTTCAACTTGTGACATCAGTTCTTTCTTTGTTCAGAAGATGGTCTGTAATGGTTTTTCTTGCTTGTTGATAGCAGTTCTTTCTTGGTTCTGAGTATTCTTGTTGTTTACTGAGTAGAGATGATGAAATCCACTACTAGCAACTTGATTATCAGATCAATCGAGTTCTATTCAGTCTATGCGCAAATCTGAAATAGAACCGAGACCCAAAGCTCTGATACCAATTGACCGGGGTTGAGTAAGATTGATATTCTTACTAAGAATCGAATATGATAATCAAGTCAATGATTGAGTGGCGGAAACAAACAATCAAAGAACATTCAATGCAAAATACTACTCATAAATGCTTTTGTATTTTTATATATCAAAGTTGATTTACAGACAATTAATTACAACAAAAATTCTCTATCTATCAGCTGTCACTTCAGTACGAGGTAAACTATTCTATTTATAGGCAAACAAAATGCCTTTACAAAATGACTAAACTACCCCTGAGCTTTTACATTAGAAACTAGTCTAAGTCTTGATCCGCATCTCTACTTGTTCATCCGAATTGACAAATGCGGATGAGATAATCTTGATCAGCAATTCCACTTGATCATCCGCATTAGTAAGTTGGTCATCCGCATTGGTTAATGCTGATGAACAAATACTTGTGCGCATTTGGTTGGTCATCCGCATTTGTAAATGCGGATGAGCAAAGTCTTGTTCGCATCTTCTTTTGTTCTTCCGCATTAGTCAATGCATAGAGTAACTTGTTTTTCAGCATTAGTATTATGTCTTCCGCATTAGACAATGCGGAAGAGTAAACACTTGTCCGCATCAGAGTTATGTCTTCCGCATTAGCTAATGCGGAAGATAACACTTGTTATTTTTCTTGCAGATCTTTATCCGCATTTCTTCTTGGACTTGTGGGATTCTAGCTGAGCAATCATCAATTCATCCAATTAAGTTGTCATGTATGATCCTTTCAGGGTGCAACACACCTATTCTGGAAGTCCGACGAATAATGGGGTAAACATCAAACTTATTTGGCAAAAGAACCTCAGGGTGAATATGCTTTGTTCATCCTTAAATCTGTGCAAGAAGCAGTTCCAGACTTTTTTTTTGGTCTGGAACAAATGTGGATGAGTCAATGCGGATGCTTCATTCGTGCGATTGAACATACGACAGGTCCAGTCGCACGATTTAACATACGACTGGTCCAATCGCACGAATGGTCCATAGCATGGTCCAGTCGTACAAATGGTCCATTCGTATGGCCCAGTCGCATGAACGGGTTTGCACGTAGATTTTCAGATCTCCAGGAGCCAGGGCTGCCCAAAACCCTAATCTGACGAACTTTACATGAACCGAGACAAAATAGACATCATCAGATTCGAAAGGGTGATGGTAACGTGGTTTCGAGTTTGATTTTAACATAGAAACAACACACATAACAAGATCTGAGCAAAACACGAAGAACACGAAGTGGATTTAACATCTAGATCTGAAATTAGATCTAGAAATCAAGAGCTCGGGTTGCTAGAATGATTGTTAGATCATTCCAGCAGTAACTGGCTCTGATACCAATTGTGAATTCGCTGGATCAGTAGACATCCGAGCGTGTTCTTGACGGAATGATAAACAATGAAAACCAAAAGTCAAATCAACAACACAAACTATCAAAAATTGGTTTCATTAATAAAACCTAACGATTACAAGCTCATTACAACATAAGAATCAAGACTCTTGGCAAGGGGAGATCAAGCATGATCTCCCCTATCATTCGGCAGCCCTAGGCCCCGGGCAGACTCCTCTCAAATCCTTTTCTCTCTACACATTGAAACTGGTATATATAGGCCTTGGCCCATATTAGATGCGACTAGGCCCATTCGTACGATTGGAACATGCATATGGTTCAATCGTACGACTGGACCATGCGTATGGTTCAATCGTACGACTGGACCATACTTATGGTTTAGTCTTTCGAATGTCCCAATAGCATCTCTCAGTCGCACAGCTGGTCCATTAGCATGGCTCAGTCGTACGACTTAGTCTCATTCGCATATGCTCCTACGAATGGCCCAGTTTCATGTGTTTACAACATATCAGGTGTATTACATTAAGCTTAGACTATTCGACAAGCGACGGACACACTATATATGACTATAAATGCTCCAACACATCATGTTCCTCTTTTCGTTATCTTCCACTTTACGTTACATAATACTTTCATATCATTCATTAACATTCGACGTAAAGCCATGGGAAAATAATCATACATCACAATGAACATAAACATAACAACCAAGATCATCATCAGGCCATCATACATACATAACATACATCATGCATTATCATACATCATCATACATCATCATACATGCATATGCATCAATCATACATCATAACATGCCCATTATAACATATATGACTTCAAACAGTCAACTTACATAGCCCCTAGGAACCTCCCAACTCAAAGCCTAAATTACCCTTTTCCTCCAAAAAGTCATAAATATTCTAAGCGTTCATCCGCATTTCCTTTCGTTCATCTGCATTTGTCATCCGCATTTCCATTACTTCATCCGTATTTCCTTTTCTTCATCCGCATTTGTCATCCTCATTTGTCATCCGCATTTCTTTTACTTCATCCGGATTTGTTCACTTAGACTTTCTCATCCGCATTAACCTTACTCATCCGCATTTGCCATCCGTATTTCATATACTTAGTCAATGCTCACCCGCATTAACTTTCCATCCGTATTTACTTTCATTCGCATTGACTTTCCTCCACATTTACCATACTTAGTCAATGCTTATCCGCTTTGATTTTCATCCGCATTTGTCATCCGTATTTACCATACTTAGTCAATGCTCATCCGCATTGACTTTCATCCGCATTGACTACACTTAGGCACTTATTCTCAACCCATTCGTACCCAAACATCAGATTCAGTTCCCAAACACCATCTATCATGTTCTAAGCTTAAATCTTACATTCTAAGCCTTAGAAAGACAACCATAACATCAACAGGTATGAACATAACCCAACATCACATCGCAATCACAACATACATGCATTCATAAATACGGGTTTAAAACCCAGTTTTATAAAAACATTCATTAATGCATTTCCAGCCCCCAAAATCAATTTAAACATGTAAAAAGTGGGGTTCTAGAACTCACCTTTGCAGCTCTTGAGTATGGTTTCTTCCAAACTCGTTTGCAAATTGAATTCAACCGCCTAGAACCCATTAAATACATACCCGAACACATACAAACACTCATAAGTATAAACCCGAGGATATAACCAGTCAAGAACATCATAAAACCATGAACTCTTACCTTGAATTCGAATTCTTTCTTGCTCTTCCTTCAAAACCGAGAGTTCTCTGCTACTCTTGCCACTTTCTCTCTCTAAAATCCAAAGTTTGTGAGGTGTGTGACATATGGGCGGCCATACCACCTTTGCACCCATTTTCAAACATTTTGTCCTATTGGACACTTTTTACCCCTAGACTTGGGTTTTATTTCTTTTCCTTCTTTTTCTTCACTTTATTGTTCTTTCTTGACTTCAAAAAAAAATAACCGGGTGTTAAAAGTCCACCCCCTTATATAGGTTTCATCCCTGAAACTTGCTATTCCTCCAAGAATTGTGGGTAATGCTATCTCATCTCTTCTTCAGTCTCCCACGTAGACTCGGAACTCTTCATGTACTTCCACTATACACGCACAAGAGGAACCACTTTATTTCTGAATTTCTTTTCTTTTCGATCAATGATTGACACTGGTTGCTCCACATAATTGAGTCGTTTGTCCACTTTGATATCCTCTAGTCGAACCATCATATCTTCATCCGCTAAACACTTCCTGAGATGAGATACATGGAATGCCTGGTGAATTCCACTTAGCTCATCTGGTAAATCTAGTTTATAGGCCACCTCTCCTACTCGAGCAGCGATTCGGAAAGGCCGTATATACCTTGGGCTCAACTTGCCCCGCTTTCTGAATCTGAGGATACCCTTCCAAGATGAGACCTTAAACATAACCCGGTCACCCACCTTAAACTCAATCGGTCTGCGTCATTTATCATCATACGACTTCTATCTATCTTTGGTTGCCTTCATGAAGGCTTTTATCTTTTCAAGCTTCTCAGTCGTAGCCTCGATCACCTCAACGCTCCCTAACTCCTTCTGACCAATATCACCCAACACACGGTTGTTCGGCATCTCCTACTATATAACATCTCATAAGGGGGCATACCAATGCTGGCATGATAACTGTTGTTATATGAAAACTCAGCTAACGGTAGGTGGTCATCCCAACTTCCTCCAAAATCGATAACACATGCCCGAAGCATATCTTCCAAGGTTTGAATGGTCCTCTCTGACTAACCATCGGTCTGGGGATGATACGCCGTGCTGATATGCAATCTCGTCCCCATAGCATCGTGGAATTTCTTCCAAAATATTGATGTATACCGGGTGTCACGATCAGACACAATAGACACCGGCACACCATGACGAGTCACAATCTCCTTAATGAAAAGATTAGCCAACCCTCTGATGAATATGTCTCATGGATCGGTAGGAAGTGAACACTCTTCGTCAAGTTGTCAACTACCACCCATATGGCATCATACCCTTTCGGGGTACGCGGCAGCTTCGTAATAAAATCCATGGTGATGTGCTCCCACTTCCTTTCCAGAATATCCAAAGGTTGGATCTTCCTATACGGCTTCTGATGCTCGACCTTTACCTGTAGACAAGTAAGGTATTTACTCACATACTCCACCATGTCGCGTTTCATTCCCGGCCACCAATAATCTTTCTTCATGTCTTGACACATCTTTGTTGCACCGGGATGAATGGTGTATCGAGTCTTGTCAGCTTCATCCATGATCCTCATGTGTAGATCCCCATGATGAGAAATCCACATTCGTCTGAATCGGGTTCTAACACCAAGTGTGTTTTCACCCAATTCCACAACCAAACCTCTCATTCTTTCCGAGTTAAGATGATATTATTTCAATGCCTTATCTTGAAACTCTTTAAATTGCTTCATCACATCAGAGGTCATGATTAACTTGTACGCTTCCACCCGAATCGGTTCGGGTCTCTCTTTCCGACTAAGAGCATCCGCCACTATGTTGGCTTTGCCCAGATAGTAATGGATCTCACAGTCATAATCCTTTATAAGCTCCAACCATCGTCTTTGTCTCATGTTTAGGTCCTTCTGCACAAAGAAGTACTTCAAGCTCTTATGGTCATTGAATATGGTGCACTTCATTTCATACAGATAGTGCCTCCAAATCTTTAGCACAAAGACCACGACTGCTAGCTCCAAGTCATGAGTAGGGTAGTTGACCTCATGAATCTTCAACTGTCGGGATGCATAGGCTATAACTTTTCCCCTTTGCAAAAACACATTCCCCAACCCCGAGTAGGAAGAAGCCGAATAAACCACCAGATCTTCACTTCTATCGGGTAATGATAGAACAGGAGCTTGAGTCAATCTCGCCTTCAATTCTCCGAACACCTTCTCTTGAGCTTGACCCCATACAAACCTCACATCTTTCTAGGTCAACTTAGTTAGTGGAGAAGCAATCTTAGAGAAGTCTTGGATAAATCTTTTGTAGTAGCCCGCCAAACCCAAGAAGCAACGAATCTCAGATGGAGTCTTTGGAGACTTCCATTGCATCACCGCCTCCACCTTCATCGGATCCACCATGATCCCGTTAGGGTTCACCACATGACCTAAGAATTGTACCTCGTGCAACCAGAATGCGCACTTGGAGAATTTAGCATACAACTTCTCCTTTCTCAACATCTCCAAAACCTCCCGAACGTGGCCGGCATTCACAATCTCGCTCTTCGAATAAATCAGAAATTCATCAATAAACACAACCACTGATTTATCCAACATCGGCCGACACACTCGGTTCATCAAATCCATGAAAGCAGCTGGCGCGTTAGTCAAACCAAATGACATAATAAGGAACTCGTATGACCATAACTCGTGCGAAAAGCTGTTTTTGGAACATCCTGCTCTTTCATCTTTAGCTGATGGTAGCCTGATCGAAGGTCTATTCTTGAGAACCAACTGGCACCATGGAGCTGATCAAACAAATCATCAATTCTCGGTAAGGGGTATCGGTTCTTTATCGTCAACTTGTTCAGCTCACGGTAGTCGACACACATCCTCATACTACCATCTTTCTTCTTCACGAAAAAGATTAGAGCACCCCAATGAGAGATTACTCGGTCTAATGAATCCCTAATCAAGTAGCTCTTGCAACTGCTCCATCAACTCTTTCATCTCCGTCGGAGCCAGCCGATACGGTGCCTTGGCAACAGGTTGGGCACCTGGTATCAAACCGATCTGGAATTCGATCTCATGGTCAGGTGGCACTCCTAGTAAGTATTCGGGAAACACATCGGGAAAGTCACACACAACCGGGACATCGGATAATTGTGGTGTTGATGTTACCACATCCTTCACATAAGCCAAGTAGGCGCTACATCCACGCCTCATACACTTTGCCGCCACCGCCATTGAGATTACTTTCAGGATCATCGTGACCCGATCCCCGTAAACTGTCACCATACGCCCATCCGACGCTGTCAACTGAATCATCTTCTTGCGACACACAATGTTTGCCTCGAAATCCGCTAACCGATCCATCCCAAGAACCAAATCGAAAACACCTAAGGCCATTAAGATTGGTCTAACCGGAAATTTATGACCTTCTAATTCCACATCACAATTTTCTATCACCTCAGAGATTCTGGTAGACTTACCTATGGCAGTTTCTACATCAGAGGGCGCATCTATATTCTTACTACTAACAGGCAGTTTAGCACAGAAAGCAACAAAACTGAAACTTTTACTCGCACCAGAATCGAATAACATAGAGGCTAAAGTTTGGTTCACTAGAAACGTACCGAACACGACATGAGGTCCATACTAGCCTCCTCCTGTGTCATTGTGAATGCCTTGGCACTCGCCCTTGGTCCTTCTCCTCTAGTGTTCTTCACCCCATAACCCTTAGCCCTTGGCTTCTTGCAGTCTCTACTCATATGGCCCTCCTTGCCACAATTGAAACATTGGACTGTACGATAGTCCCTTGCTACATGCCCCATCTTTCCACATTTGAAGCACAAGTTCGACCCCATTCTACATTCCCAACTATGCTCCTTTTCACATCTACCACATTTCTTCGATCCTGCCCCAGATATGACCATACAGCGGTCATCCACTCGTGTCTTCTTGTTACCCGTCGGGGCACCACCCCGACCAAACCTCTTTCCACTCCAATTCTGATCACTACCACCTTTCTTGCTACCTTTGGTCACCACCACAGTCTGCTCATCATACAGTCTCCTTGCTAGAT
This sequence comes from Flaveria bidentis, assembly GCA_018326385.1. Taxonomy (NCBI): domain Eukaryota; kingdom Viridiplantae; phylum Streptophyta; class Magnoliopsida; order Asterales; family Asteraceae; genus Flaveria; species Flaveria bidentis. Next base: position 3,529 of record BJCM01072979.1, on the reverse strand, counting down.
CCACCGCTGACCTAACCATGCTTGGTCGGGCAGCGATCATGTGCCTACGAATATCCGCCGGCAAGCCCTGAATATACCTCTTGATCTTTCCAGATAGAGGCGTCACCTGATCCAGCACTAGTCGTACTATTTCATTGAATTTGGTGGTGTATTGTTGATGTGTCATGGTTCCTTCTTCCAGTTGCAGGAATTCCCTCTCCATCTTATCCATTTCCCGGTGAGGACAAAACTCCTCAATTACTAATTTCTTCAACTCAGACCACCTCATTCTCCCAATTGCCTGACTACCCTTGGCTTGGACTATATTATCCCACCAACACAGAGTTGAGTCCACAAACGAGTAGGAAACAAACTTCACCTTCTGGTCCTCTCGGAACTTGCTGATATTCTAAACAGCTTCCATTTCTCTCACCCATAGGTGAACAGTAGTAGCAGTGACATTACCATCAAAAGTAGGGGGCCTGCCCCGTTAAAATTCCCTGTTGTCACTGCCTCGTATCGCCTCCGGCGTAGGCTCTTCTTCTTCCTCTTCTTCTTCGTCATCAAACAAAACCGTCTCAGTCTTGGGTTGTCTTCTTTCGCTCGTAGGCCTACCCCTTTCCCTTCTTTCCCCATCTCTAACAGCCTTTATCACTTTGATCACTACAGACGGTAGGATCGTCTGCATGACCTGGTGCATTTCCTCCATGACCGCCTCCTTCACTCAGGCTCTCAGATTAGCACTCTCATCTTCGCTCTCCGAATGAGGGGTCTCGAGTTTTAATGAACCACCTTTTCGGCTCTAGGCCTTCCTCTCGGACCCTTGGTTCAGTACCACGTCCACCACCACCACGCGAAGGTTTTGATGATCTACCACCGCCCATCCTCTAACTCACACTGAAAGATTTAAAAACCAACATGGTCATTCAAGGGAACAGATCAGTTCATGTCAAGTATAGTAAGTCCCTAATTAGAGTGGCCAGTTGTGATTAGCTACTTACTTTACTCTTCATACCCCAAGCATTACCTGTTCTGACTACATCAGTATCTAAATCTACAAACAACTCATAAACTACATAACATGCACACGTAATACCAGTTAACATTACAAAAATACCTTATGGCACGCAACTACTCGGACTGGCATCTCTTCCGTTTCCGTCCCATTTTCAGTTTAAGTTAAGGTTTATTTTGAAAATTTACCTGTTTCACTTAAACTTTGGCTCTGATACCAACTTGTAAGGCCCCTTTCCCGGGATGCTTACAACTGGTCAATCATCGCTCCTAAAACATATAATTACATTTACCTTTCATATAAATGCTTTTGCAAAATAATACAACATTCGTAATACAATTTAATTTGTTCGCATTACAATGAAAAAATGTTAACAAAAGAATGCCATCTATATGCCAAGTAGCTGCCCCGCGCCATCCTCGGCAATGCTCACCTGCCAACTGGAAAATGCATAAAAAGTCAGTGTTGTTGAGTGACTTCTATTTTAACATAAAAACACAATTTACATTCATTAAACCGTTCATTACTTCAACATGTGTTCACACATCATACGTACACATAGATAATTTCATTATTATCTTCTTCATTCGTTCGTTCATCATTACATCTTTTCATTCTGTCAACACCGTGAAATTTACCCTTCCGTCACACATAAAGCTGGTATTGGGCCGAAGTCTATCATGGTCCTTCCATCATGGCGCATGCAGCCTGGCCACAGTACCGAAGGTAAATTCAGGTGTACCATTGTCATGTGCTATGCCCTTCCATCATGCATAAAGCTGGTACTGGGCCGAAGTCAATCATAGACCTTCCATCATGGTGCACAGCAGCCTGGCCACAGTACTTAAGGTAAATTCAGGTGTACAATTGTCATGTGCTATGCCCATCCGTCATGCATAAATCTGGTACTGGGCCTAAGTCAATCATAGACCTTCCATCACGGCGCACAACAGCCTGGCCACAGTACCGAAGGCCAGCAACAATGGTTCCATACAAATAGTCAATCACAAAGAAAGACCCCTATGTGCATCCTTCTGGGGTAGCTAACCCGCACACCGTTGGGCTAACACCCTACATTGAGGCGTGTCCCGACATACAATGCTTGCAAGACTTACATCACTTCCATTGTTCATTAATGCATGCATTCATTCATCACGTTCCTCTTTTCGTTATCTTCCACTTTACGTTACAAAATACTTTCATATCATTCATTAACATTCGACGTAAAGCCATGGGAAAATAATCATACATTGCAAGGAACATAAACATAACAGTCTACATCAGCATCAGGGCATCATACATACATAACATACATCATGCATAATCATACATCATCATACATCATCATACATGCATATGCATCAATCATACATCATAACATGCCTATCAAAATATCTATGACCTCAAATAGTCAACTTACATAGCCCCCGGGAACCTCCCAAGTCAAAGCCTAAATTACCATTTTTCTCCAAAAATTCAGAAATAGTCTAAGTGTTCATCCGCATTTCCTTTACTTCATCCACATTTTTCATCCACATTTCCTTTACTTCATTCGCATTTGCTTTACTTCATCCGCATTTGTCATTCGTATTTCCTTTACATGATCCGCATTTGTTCACTTAGACTTTCTCATCCGCATTAACCTTACTCATCCGCATTTCACATACTTAGTCAATGCTCATCCGCATTAACTTTCCATCCGTATTTACTTTCATCCGCATTGACTTTTATTCGCATTTACCATACTTAGTCAATGCTCATCCGCATTGACTTTCATCTGCATTTGTCATCCGTATTTACCATACTTATTCAATGCTCATCCACATTGACTTTCATCCGCATTGACTACACTTAGGCACTTATTCTCAACCCATTCATACCCAAACATCAGATTCAGTTTCCAAACACCATCTATCATGTTCTAAGCTTAAATCTTACCTTCTAAGCCTTAGAAACACAACCATAACATCAACAAGTATGAACATAACCCAACATCACATTGCAATCACAGCATACATACATTCGTACATACGGGTTTAAAACTCAGTTTTATAAAAACATTCATTCATGCATTTCCAGCCCCTAAAATCAGTTTAAACATGTAAAAAGAGGGGTTCTAGAACTCACCTTTGCAGCTCTTGAGTATGGTTTCCTCTAAACTCATTTGCAAATTGAATTCAACCACCTAGAACCCACTAAAAACATACCCGAACACATACAAACACTCATAAGTTTAAAACCGATTATATAACCAGTCAAGAACATCATAAAACCATGAATTCTTACCTTGAATTCGAATTCTTTCTTGTTCTTACTTTAAAACCGAGAGTTCTCTGCTGCTCTTGCCACATTCTCTCTCTAAAATCTGAAGGTTTGTGAGGTGTGTGACATATGGGTGGCCATACCACATTTTACACCCGCTTTTCAAACATTTTGTCTTTTTGGACACTTTTCACCCCTAGACATGGGTTTTATTTCTTTTCCTTCTTTTTCTTCACTTTACTCTTCTTTCTTGACTTTAAAAAAATAACCGGG
>BJCM01072963.1:0-11703 GCA_018326385.1 Flaveria bidentis | reverse complement strand
TAATAATAATATTCAGCAACTTGACATCTACAGTATGACTCATATGTCAACATTCTTATGGCATATCTCTTTTTAGTTTTATTTTCTTTGATAGTTTTTTTTTCATGTAAATTAAAATTAGATATTTTATTTTTTATTTCTTTTAATGTTTAATTATAAATTATTAAATCAATTAGATAATTTATTTATTTTATTCACACCAACGTTCTATTCTTAAGATTTCTTAAACATTGTTGCGATATTTTTAATAACTATGTAACATTTGCTTTTCGGTTATCTACGTTTCGAATGAACACGTTAGAGAAGCGCGAATATATACGTATTATAACCACAACGCATAGCGTTACGCACTGCAAAACGCGGGATGGCCTTCTAGTTATATATTATTATACAATTTAAATTGATGATTGATGAATTTTAACTTACCAATCAAATTTTGTAATGTATTTTATAAATAAAGTAAATTAGCAGACTAGTATTAAAGTTAAATAAATGGTGGCCGTAGCTCAATTCTTTATTATTACACCATGTATATAAGTTCTTATTTGTATCATTTTTTTTGTGATTTTAGAGTCAATCTCGTGCACCCACAAGGCTTTACACCTTACTATGCGTGCATCTTCATCATTGTTGATGAATTCTTGTGAGTAATAATAATCAAGTTTTAAAATTGAGGTAAGGTTGAATGGAATGGAAGACTAAAGTGATGTTTACTTTGAATTTCATTTTTTTCCCATCTATGAATCCAAATAAAAGAGAATCTTGTAGCTAATAATAATCCATGGGAAAATTTGACAAAAATGGAGAAAACTGATAGCATCAAGTTGAAAAGATTTGAGAATGTATTCATAATTGACGGAGTTAGTTGATAACTATAGATGGCATAAAATACTTAACATGTGAATAAAACATAGGATTAAATAAATATCGTTAAGGATTTTATTATTTTTATTGCTATTTGTTTTATTATAGATGTGACACAGTCTAAAATTTATAATAAAATAATCTTTATTGCTACCATCTTCATGTGTGGATTAGCTCGTTTTCTATATTCGTCCGACGAACTGCATCATGTAGGTGATTTTTCTTACTGCTCTCTTTCTTTTTCATCCTCCTCTAATAATATTCATCTAATATAATCCTTCAAGCATTTTCAATAGAGATGTTTTTTAATGTTTTTAAGAAGAGAGCAGATGATATAAAAGAAAAAGAATATAAAAAAGTTTTTCTTTTTGAGTATGTGAGAGGAAGGAAGGAAAAAAGAGAGAGATGAGAAAGATGATATGAAAGAAAGAAAATATGTTTTTTTTGATGTTTTTGAGGCATTTCCATTAATGATTGTCTTATGATGGATTTCATTCTTCCTCTCTTGTCGCCACGTCAGACCCATCGTCTTCTCTCTTCCCTCTCTCTTCCACGTCTCCCATGCATTTCTTTCATGTCACACCATTTGAGATGATCTAAACATTAGATCTAGTTTGTTTGTTTTTTTTTTTTTTTGTGAATTGACGAGTTGTTAATTCCCAGTTAATTTTTTTATTTTTCAAAAAAAGAAAGTAAACACCAACAATAGAAAAAAATGGCGTACAAAATGAAACTCAATATTCCATTTTGTTTTTTTCGTTTTTAATTTTTCTTTATTATGAATTTATTTACCTTGATTAATTTGAATGAAGTAAATAACATGGTTTTGAGATATAACATAGTGACTAATTTATTTACTAACAACTTTTAAGTACAGATTTTAAAGAAATTTATAATTAAGATCAACAATAAAATAGAACTAATACATAAACACGGAAGTATGGATTTGTAATTTAGGAGTAGAGCGAGCCCACTTAGAGACTTTGTATCTTAGAGGGGAGGTTCTGGGCTCACACCAGACATGACGTAACTTGGTGTAATTTAAAAGTAGTAGTAGAGTAGATTTACCGTTAAAAGAAAGATAAACACAAAAGTAGGGATTTGTTTATCTTATACGGCACCGGAAAAACAAAAACCTTTTTTCTTTTGAATGGATGCAAAAAGAAAAAACTTGTTAGAGAATTATAAAATAAAATATACCATTTATTTGATGTTTTTATCACTTTTTACATTGTAAAATGATATGGCCGCGCGTGCTTAAATATGTTTTGATAATCCATCTATTTGAAGCAGGTTAATTAAGATCCAGTTTTATCATTTTTTAACTTTATATTTAACAAAATTAATATTAGGAGCACATTGTTATTATTATTTTTATTATTTATACTTTTCACAAATCGAATAATCAAAATTAAATAAATGTTACTAGAATGATCTATATAATATTAACCCTATGTGAATATATCTTTTAGTTTATCATTTCTTTACTTAATTTTTATGGTGGTGTGCTTGAGTATTTGGTCAATAAGTATGAACTAGTTCTTTTACATGTAATTCGTTGCAGTAGGTTCGTACGCAGTGTGATTTTTACAAACTAATATTTAGTCAATACCTGCCTGATCCGAACTTATATCAAGGTTTAAAAACTTGAGGGGTTTAAAATGATATTTTAATAAGTTTTTAAAAAATGTTAATGGGTGAGATTTAAAGATTGAAAGTAAATCTTATAAAAGAGTAGGCATATACGTTAGTACGCGTAGCATCGCGTCAACAAACTTTGTTACATGCGTCACGATATGGACATTAACACACATTTGTACATAAAGAGGCCTATTAAAATAATATTATGCATAATATGTTGTGTCATAGAGACTCGCGCGTTGCGGCGAAACCGTATGACAACATCAATGCGGTCAAATGTACGTTGTAACACATACACGAACTTCATTTTGTGCATGCAGTTTGATAGTTTAAATGAAAAGGTTTAAAAAAAGTTAAAACATAGAGGCAAAAAAACCTAAAGGAAAAAAAATGTTGGAGCCGAGGCTTGAACCAACGTCTCCTATGACTCCGTCGCTCTAGCCCTGTGGTAATGTTAAGTTCCAGAATAAAATGAATTTTTTATTGAACTTGCACATCATATATAAAACATTAGGTTAGGAAAATCTTGAGTTTCAAAAAAACTGCGGAAATAAAGTTTGTAATCAATATTTATAAAAAAAATACAATGTTTAACAGTTAATGTCTCTAACCTTTAAAGTTTATTAGTAATTTATTATAACTCTTTAATATTTATATTCATAGGTTGTTTTAGACTTGAAATAATCATTTGACCTCTTTATCGTCTGTTAAATATTTAATAACAAGAATTGATACTGATTTAATCCTTTAATTTCATCATTACTTGTAGCTATAAACTATTTTTTTTTTCATAATACTATCTTCAAGTTTAACTTTTATGTCAAACATTCTTAATATTGTTTTACAGCTTGTTTTCGACAAAAAAGATACAATTATATGAACCAGATGTTTGTGAAGACTTAAATAATTATAACCAACTCCACAATAGTATAACAATTAACTTTTTGTTGGTTTATTTAAAGATGTTTATCTTTTTTAAGATTTGAAGAACAAGGCTTGAAGTCATAAAATAGGAAGTGATAATGTGATATTCACAGGTGAGGGGTTCATACAGACAAGATCACAAGATTGTAGTTCGGGTCATAATGAGTTTGATAAACACACTTTATGTATAAAATAATTTATGAGATTATGTGGATTTATACATGCAACTCTTTATCCACTTAAACTTTTTTTGAACGTCTATGAAATGCATTCTTCTAAACCTATTGATCTAAAGCTTATTAGTCATTTTATTATTTTTAAATTTGTATTTATCTGAATCATAAGGCCTCAGGGTGCGGGTTCAGTATCAAGCGGGATGGGGGAAGGAGAGTGATACGACAACGAGAAAATGTGAGGTGGCAGAGAAAGATGATAGTTGAAGGGGGATTAGTTGACAACTTGAAATGTTCTATAATTGATCTCTATAAATGAAATATTTCCAACTTGAAATGGGTCAAGTGTTGGGAATGGCTGGTTGGGAGTGACGTTGGGTCTTGTTGGGCTAACTTTTATTCTTTTAACGTTGTTCGTTTATTTTATGGGCAGGTAATTTTTGGGCTTTTTTGTCTAGTTGGGCTACTCTTACATTGAGTCATACTTAGATATCCAATTAACAAAATTATGGTTCCCTTTTTGACATATTACTTGTATGATCATATCACTTATAGTTTTAACATATTATGAATATTTTTTTTATGTTGATATTTTTTACATTCAATCGTTGTAACACATGACGGGTCACTAGCCTAGTTATATAATATTTATGCTGGATTAATCTTATAATCATATTCTAGTATATTTTTTGGTCTTTCATTAATCATTAGTGTTGAATGAGAAACGTATGTTGCTTCCTGATGAGAAATTAGACTATTTATAACTCCCGAAGCATGTTCAAAGCATGTTTGTCATTAACATATTTGATTAGTTTGACATGTTTAAAAGAACTAGTAAAAATTAATTGTTGACGTGCTATAATATATTTCTTTTAATGAAGGTCTCTTTTACATTTTATGTTTTATCACCATCATCCAAAATTTCATATAAAATCCTTGTCTGATCATTAAGACAAAGTAAACCATGATTACATATAGACTTGACTTTTTTTCACCATTGGACTCATCAGCAGTCATCACGGCAATCATAAAGTATGTATGCTTGTATCAAAGCACAAATACTCTATAACCTCATTTAAAATCTCCCACATACAGACATAACTTCACAACAAACACAAATTTTGCATTCTAATGCAATACATATGTAACAAATCATATCGGATAAACATATCGTTTTGAAAAATCCAAACATGAGTTAAAAGGTTCCTGGTTAAACTTTTTACAAAAGATAAACAATCAAATGATATAGAAAAAAAGGACTACTTTCACATATCTTCCTTTAAACTTGTATAATCACATATTATTCAAATTATATTTAAAGAACATTATACATTAAGCATTCAAAACTTATATTTTAAGAACAAGGGCGCAGGATAACAGGGACCGGGTAGGGCCACCGTCCCCCCCCCCCCCCCCCCCCTCTTTTTTTCGTCGACAGTGTTATTTTTTGTGAAGCAGTATAAATTTGTTGTCCGGTAGTTTATTTTTCAATAAATACCACTTTCACGCCCTCAAAAAAAATATTTTCATCAACCGGTAGTCTAAATTTCTTATAAATTTGTTCAAACTTCGCCGCTATTTAAAAAATACATAATACAACAAGTTTATAAAAGAATACATATATAATTCTCTAAAAAAAATACATCGGGAATAAATAATATAACTCCACTACCCTCCTCAACAATCCAAAGTAATCATTGGGAGATATTTCAAAACTACAATAAAACAAAAACAAAAATAAAAAAATAAAAAAAAATCAACAACCTCTACAAGACTAATAACGTCAACCCAACGACCAAAACTAAAAACCCCACCAAAAACAACGACTCACGGTGTCCCCCACTCGTTTCCCTCTCACCAAACGTCGGTCCCGTCGTCCCATTGTTATCAGGGTTTGTACCGTACAACTCCTGTATGCCTTCAACGTCGTCTCTATCAAGCTCCACCTTCCGTACGCCGGAAGATATCGTCGGAAACATGATCGCATCTTCCACCGACGAGTGCCCGAGCCCTAGCAGATGACCGATCTCGTGCACCGCCACCGATTCCAGATCCATCGCCGCCGGAGCTCCGGCAGCGAACACATCGTCGATGATCCACGTCTCATCGCTGTCGAGATGTAACAGTCCTCGCGGCGGAGCGAACGCGTGAGCTAACGTGCCTAACACTCCGTCGAACGCCTCACCGTCGCCGTGGTCGCCGGAGTAAAATCCGATCCGGAGGTCGGAGGTGAAGTAGTTATCGGTTTCGTTGAACGTTAACGGCGTCCACTCCGACCACCGGCGGAACGCGGAGGCGAAGACGCGTTTGACGTCGTCGGAGAGTTGATTGTTCGGATCGAAGGCGTAGGTTAGATCTCGCCGCCGTGGTGGCCACCGCGGCCGCCCGGGGAAGAACGAGTAATGCGCGACGACGTTACCGATGATCGAACTCGCTTTACCGGAGTTCATAGAGCTAGATCCGTTAACGATATCCGCTACTCCACATCTAGGTTTTAAGATCTGATTCACCGTCGATTCATCGAGTTCACCAGTAGCGTTTAGATTGAAATTTCGTTGATAAAGCTTAACAGCGGATTCAAGCGCATCATCGAATTCATCGGTGAAGTCGCCGGAAAAGTTAGTTAGGTTTCCGGTGGTGGAATTGTTGTTATTGATGTAACCGAAGTGATGAAAGTAGTTTTTGAGTTTGGAGATACCTGAAACATTCTGGCCGTGGTGGCAGCCGGAGAGGTTGAGGAAGGAGTTCCAGGCAGCGGCGTTGGGGCGGAGGTCCGGTGGAATGGAGGAGATGTTGGGGAAGAAGTGGGGGAAAGAGGTGATTGAAGGTGAGAGGATGATGATGATGATGATGATGATGTTGAAGGTTGATGAATTAATCTTCATGTTTGGAGTGTGAATAATGTGTGTGAGGGAGGTTTTGGTGATTGAATTTGTGGAGGTTTGAAGGTGGTGGAAGGGAGGAAGAAGACATGAGCAGGGGCGGCTATGGATTATTGGTTGAAGAGAATAGTGGTGAGTGTTGTTGTTGTCTATTTGTGTTTCAGTGTCGATGATTACACAATGGGGGTGTTTAACTGTTTGTTATTTGAATTTCTACTAAACAAATGATCATTCATACATGATAAAATTTTACATTTTTAATTTTTAATAGTGTATATATAGGATGTGAAAACTTTCTTTATATCACAAATGATATGAACATTTATGGTGGATTCAACGTATTTATGTTTATAATTAAACTAAAAGTCGGTATTTCTTAAATTTATATTTCATTTTTTAAAAGAGATCTAATGTCAAGGCATTTACTCCTATAAATCGACAAGTTCTTATATGCTTCATACAGGGTTATACAAGATGTCTAGGGTTGACATCACTGCAAACGAAAAAAATCAAGAGGTTTTTAGAAGGTTATACGACCCCTTATACGCCTTATAAAATCCTATACGATACATATAACAAAGTTTGACACATTGAAGATGAGGAAATTTTCTATAGGTTTTTAGAAGGGTTATACAATAAGACTATATGACTTGTATAAAACTTTGAGGTGGTGTTGATTTATATTAGAAAATTGTAAATATCAGGTGTTTTTTCAAAAACTTTTCACGTCTTATTCGCTATCTTTATCTTTGTTTTACTTACATACATTTGATTTATTATTATTTTTTCTTTTTTTATATACTCACAAGAATTTAATGAATGATGAATAGTAACCTTCTAAATTTTACGAGTTACTATTAAAATTTTATATAATTTGATGATTGGGTTTAGGGATATTGAATTAAAGGAAGAGGTGTTTTTAACCAATTCTTCAAATTTAATGATAGATATATAAATTCTTTAAATTTTAATGATTGATATAATGTTGATGAGTATATTATAATACTACAAAGAGGTTACAATGGAAAGCACTCTCTCTCTCAATACCTCTATGCTACGAACATGATGCATGAAAGATATAGAAAAACACATTACATATTAAATTATTATTTCAACAATTTATAACACATAACATTAATTACGAATTTGTTGTATAACACACAATTTGAAGGCATGTATATATAACTAGGTTAGTCCTCGTGTTACACGTAATAAATAAATAAAATATTAAATAATTAGTAATAATTTTTTTTGCATATAAACGTATAAATAGTTATTTTTGTAACTAAACAATAATGTATTTTTCTTAAACAGTGTTTTATAAAAAATTGTGATTTTTAAATATTTTATTTTAAGAAAAATGATTTTTAAAGAAAAAGTTTGTTGTATTATGTGTTTTATAAAATTTTTATTTTTAAAAAGTGTGTTATAATAAAAAATAGGTTTTTTATTTATTAAGTTATACATTTTTTAATTTGAAAATAGTATGAGTAAAATTATTAGCATTCAATATTATCATTATTAATAATATAAAAAATGAGAAAGTTAGTATGATAAGGCTTACAATAGTTTCATATTTATTTTAGTTTTTTATAAATAGACTTATAGGCTAAAACTCATTAATTAAATGGATTATAGTTAGAAATAAACACGAAGAGTTAGATTATAATATTTTAATATTAAATATAGTTAAAATTATGTATACGTAATAGTTCAAGAAATAAAACAATTATACTACTTTTAACTCTTTTGTCCAAATTGTTTTATTTCTAGACATTCGTTTTATGATATTTTTTTATAAATTATCTTTATCAAATTCTTGTTTTTTTAAAACTATGATTTTTAATTATTCTAGTTGTTTTAGTAACATTGTTTTGAAAAAAAATTACATCCATCTTTTTTTATAAATAAAATGATTTAAAATATTTTTCTTATAAAGATTTAGTATTTTAAAAAATTTTATATTATATAAAATTTTTGTTTTTTATTATTTAGATTTTAATTAAAAGATGTAATTTTTAAGTTCTTTAATAAAATATATATTTAAAAAAATAGTTTGATTTAAAAGAATGTAGATAAGAGAGAGAAATATATTAATAAAATTAATTTTTAATAAGAAAGAGAAACTTGTATTAACATTTAAATTAGCATAATATTATTTTGGAGGGAAAAACAATATGCTAGTATCTAGAAATTTGACAAGTGAAACAAAAGTGGGTTAAAAAATATCAAGTGACATAAAAAACCTTATTTTATTAGATGCTATAGATATAAATATCTATTACATTATTATATAACCATTATACTACTATGTAAATATAGTTGATTTCTAGAATTTGACATATGTTCATACAAGGTTGTAGGACAAGCCATATGAATTTCAAATATTCACGTCTACACTGTCTTTTGTCTACCAACTTCTATATAATATCCAAAACATTTTCAAAATATTATACAACTCTAACAATTAACTATTTAGATACCGAGACTTTTAAGCACCACCTGAGTTAACCACTTGACGAGCTCGACTTACCCGCCATTACGCCATACCTCTTAACACTGTCGGGATACAAACCTTTTTAAGCATGAAGTCTCTCTTACAATTTGCTTAAGATTGGAACTAGTATGAAATTTATGCATTCTCTCCAATTTTTTAATTAATGATATATGTTTACTCATAATCAAAGACTTGAATTTTAAATAATACATTAACAATTTTGACTTTGAATGTTTACGCCAAATTTGAACACCTTTTTAGGATGTGTTCTAAATAATGCTCACACTAGCAAAATTAAAGAAGATACCAAGACTTTTATCGTGTTTTCCTTTTTCTAATAAAGTGGATGTTGAGTTCTTCAAATATGGAATCGGAAAGCCTTCTAGATTATACCATAAATATTCAGTAATATGAGCCATTTGTATACATAAGATCAAGAGTAAGAGTAAGGTGGTGTTTGTTTTCTGAAAAAACCTTTTTATTATCTTTTTATCTGCGCGCACGCAGACGTGGGAAAAGGTTTTGAGTGCGCAAACTATTTGTTTTCTGAAAGACGTTTCATTAAAAAACGTCTTCCTGACGTCTGCATGAAGAAAATATGGTGTTACCACTTCTCAGGTCTTCTCAATCTCTTCTCCTCTTTACCCTCAACCTTAACTGTTCTTCTCATTGTTCAAGCCTTCAACCCACCACCCCGTTCCTCTCCTCTCTTCACTGAAGCATTCTCTGGCCACCACCTCCGCTCACTTTGCCACCTCCGCTCACCTTGCCGTTTAGCTCATGCCGCCGCCGCCGCTCCTCTTCTTCTTCGGCCACCGAACGCCACCGCAGCTTCATCGCCGGCCACCGAACGCCACCACAGTTTCATCGCCGGCCACCGGACACAACCGCAGCTTCATAGTCATCCACCAAACGCCGTACGCCTCTGCAGCTTCATAACCGCCCATCAAGGGCCATCGAAACTTCACTGTCGGCCACCACAGCTACACTCCTCCTCCGATGCCCTACCCCTTCGCGACCATCACCCTTCGCCGGAGATTTCTCAACACCACCAACCGATTGGGTGATTGGGGTTTTGATTTTTGTTCAGGAATGTTTTGGTTACAGACTGCAAATGTTAAAAACAAATGATCTTTTTCTTACAGACTGCAGACATTTGGTCCACCTCTTCTGCTGCAGATGTCTGCAGATGTAATCCACAGACTACAGAACATTTTTCTGCAGAAAAAACAAACAACACCTAACAGTACATAAGATGGGCAAATACCTATATATGTCTTAACATGTCGAAAGTAGGTTAGTATGATAAGAAAAAGTACGTTGACGAGTTAGGCAAGCATAAGTGCTTGGTAAGGCGAAGTAACCTTGAACTTTACGTTTTTGTGTTATCTACTATATGAAATCTATTACGTTATTTTGCAAAAAGTCAACGTTATTTACCATACATATTCAATAAATGGCTCTTGTAATAATACTCTCGAGTAGGGAAGCCTAGTGATCTATAAAAAATTAGCGTCATGTAACATCCAAATTTTTTTTGTGTAATATACATCAGGATTTACCATACGCGTGTATAACATTCTAAACTATTTATTGTTAAATATGATTCACTAAACCGGGCAAACCAACTTGTTATAAGTGTTGTACTACTCGTTTTTCAAATCCATTTTACAATCTTGTTCCCAAACCAAAGACTACTAGTCTTAGACTAGCGTGAAGCCCTAGTTCAAACAGACCAACAAAAAGCACACGCAACAACATAGAAACGACACAAGAACCACAACCTACTGAGTGTTTGGGATTGCGTTTTGAAACTAGATTATGCAATTTCAAAATGCAACAAGCTGTTTTGTATAAGCTATTCTCAAATACAGCTGCTCAATCCAAACACTCAAAACTGAATATCTGTGATTTGAGGAGTACAATAATGAGAACCTGTTTCAAATTATGTTTAAAAACACTCCCTCAAACCATTCTTCAAAGTTAAAACAACCTTGTAACAAGTAGATGAATATATAATATAAACTATATACAACCGATAACCCTTTGTATGTCGTGTATTTGCTCTTCTATACCGGATATGCAAGGGAAAGCCATGATACTAAGTTTTAGACAGATTCATAATAACATTAATTTTTATAATTTTAGCATTGTGTAGGCCTCTCGTAGGTCGGAGGGAGAGAAGGGCAGTGTTCATTCATGTTGGGATATGGCTCCAAGGTGTTGTAAAGAGGTAGTTCCATACGATACTTACCAAGAATTTGGCAAAATGGAAGCTTATCGTCACCATTGTTGCACCATTTTGGTAGTTGCGTTCGGTTATTCTCAAAGATTTTCAGCATATAAGCATCACGAATCTGTAAAACAAAAGAGTATTAGTGTCACAAGGGTGTGGTTTAATAGACTCATGAACGATGAACATATCCATACGTAAGTTATATCAACTTTGACACTGAACTTTACCAGAATGCATCTAAAGTATTATAAAATACGGAGTATAATGTTAGAGATTGAAATAGGAATTGAACAAAAGAAGGAAGGAAAGCTTTGTTGATAACCTCAAGGAAAAAAGAAAACCCAATGATAACCCAGGGAATAATCCCTAATCTCCACACAGGGAGCCAAATCTGTTATAACAAACTAAATCACACCCCTACCACCTAGCATAGCTTTCCTATATATAACAATAATATTCTAACAAACTTCCTAGCCACTATTAACA
>BJCM01072951.1:23082-33633 GCA_018326385.1 Flaveria bidentis | reverse complement strand
AGGTGGGGGGTGTGAGAAGAGGTTAGAAGATCTCAGAAGACATATGTCCACATCTTCTCCATGCAGACCTCTTGCAGACGTTTTTTAATGAAACGTCTTTCAAAAAACAAACACTCTGCGCACTCAAAACCTCTTCTCGCGTCTGCGTGCGCGCAGATGAAAAGGTGGGGAAGATGTTTTGGTAAAAAACAAACACCACCTAAATCATGATGGTCCCACACTCATTCATTGCTCGGGATTCTTCCTCGGCGTCCAAACTTTGTTTGATTATTTGATTTAATTTGAAGTTAATATTACAAATTATTAAATTGAATTTAAAGTTACAATGAATTATATACTTTTTGTAAAAACAACATCTACAATTCTCCTCTTCTATTTGCTCATTTTTTCTTTCCTTTTATGATTACTTTTTAATGGTTTTGCACATATAGCCTTTTGTCAGGATACGTGTCTTTTCCTTTTATGTTTATATACTTGCTGCTTTTTGTAGATTTTTGGCTCCTCTCGAAAGTATTGTTAATAAGGATGGCTTTCGTTGTTGTTGGTTGTCTTGGTGTTTTTGCAGGATCGGTGTTTGTCACTTAAACACAATGTTTTTCTCTCAAACTCACCTAAAACCACACTCAGGTATAATAAGAATCAATAAGAGTTTATCACAATATAGAAAGTAACTAAGAACACAGAAAGATAATTTTCAAGATACTTTTATATATTGATTCTCAACTCAAAATACAAGACTCTTACAAGCAGAAGATGTGTTGTCTCACTTGGTTTCAATGAGTTTCACAGAGAACCTATATATAATACTATCTACAACCGGATATACTTTGATACCAGCTGGGATCCTTTAGCTAAAGCCTATACTACAAGAATATAGTTTAAGGTATCTCAGATAAAGTCTTATCTGAGATTTGGTAGTCAGGACATGTCCCTGACTTACCTTTTGTCACCAACTAAAGTTGGTAACCTGTATTATCATAAAAAGGTAAACAGTGGAATAAAGTATGATCAATAACATGGCTCTTTAGGAAGAAGCCATGTTTTATCAGAGGTCTGCAACGGAGTGTCAGAGACCATACTTGTGTCCATTGGTTATAGCAGTGTCTTCCGAAGGTTAAATGGCTTCGGAAGAGTAAGTACTTCCGAAGTCACTTATACTTCGGAAGAGGCTGCTTCTTCCAAGGCTTTGGAGACTTATTCTTTCATCATACTTCGGAAGTGGTCTTTACTTTATTCTTCTAAGACTTGAACTTCGGAAGTATGCACTTGTCTTCGGAAGTAGAGTTCTGTCTTCGGAAATTGATCTTCTACTTTATCTTCGGGAGAACTCTACTACCTTCGGAAGTTCCATGATAAGCTTCGGAAGCCTTTGCATGCAGCACCAAAATAACTTAAGTTATATAGTTTTGGTTGCATTAGCCTTCTTCTTGATCCAACAGTTTTGATTTGGGTTTTTATGGTTGTATATGGACGATGGTTTTAGTATGTTTTTGTGTGGCATCTTTAGTTGGCGAGTTTAAGCGGTTTTCTTTTCTTAAGCTTTTTATCTTTTCCGATTTTTTATGTATTATGTTTGGTGCTTTCATTGCTTCCCATTTAATAATTATAGTTTTCGTATGTTGCATGCCATGTGTTTCGGGTGAAAAAAACCCACAACAATTGAATTTATAGTCGTTGTCAACAGTTCAATTAATAGTCGTTGCTAAACATTCAAAAGTAATGAAAAAAACTATTTTGGTTGTATGTTGTTCCATACCCTACTCGTACCATACCCTAACCGGGTACATCATGGAGGGGTGTAGGGGTACCCATACCCAGGTACGGTTTATAGGAGTGTTCATCAGATCGGATAATGGATTATTCGGATCGGGTTATTCGGATTTGAAATTTTCAAGTCCCTATACCGAAATCCGATCCGATCAAAGTCTATCTGAATTCAATTCGGATCGGATTCGGATATATCCGAATAATCCGAATTTATCTGAATAAACCAAATAACATTTTTTGTTACTTTTTTATTTTAACATTATATAAGTTTAATGTCACACCCCTACACACGGCGAAATCATCGGAGCGGACGAATGTGAAACGATTGTTTATAACACATGAAACTAAATAAGTTGGAATTATATTAAATACCATTTTTCATTAAACAATACAAGACAATTAAGTCATTACAATACATAAAAATATAAACAACAACATAAGATGTTTAATTAATCTAAGTCCAAATCCTATATGACAAAAAATAGTTCCACAAGAAGCAATCCTGAAACATGTTAAAAAATATTATCAACTTTGAAAGTTGGTGTCCATGGGTTAGGCATACATATAAATATAAAAAGTTTTACAAGTAGCAATTCATGTCAATGGTTATGAATTATGCAAGTTTATAGAACACGTATAGCTACAATCAAACGTCGACCAAAATTAAGATTACAAGTTTATAACGATTGACTAAGTGTACTTGGTTCCCATAATGAACAAGTCATACGTCATCAGGAGCCGGCAATACATCGGCTTTAGCACCAAATAGGCTTGTTAGGCCCATAGATCTATAATGTCGCCAGGCTAGCAATAGTTAATAATTATCAACATATAATGCATATCATATAACACTCATGATAATACCAATAACCATGACAAAAAGATAAAGATGACTTGTATGTGCATTTACAAGTATCAAGATGTTTACAAGGGTACTTTTATAAGGTTAACATGTTTCACCCCAAAATATGTGAAATAAAGTAAAAAAGAGATGGAGAACTCACATGGGAAAATCACAAGTATACTGATGGTTGTAGAGTACACAAGAAAGCTTGATGTCAATAGTCAAAAGTGATGTCCTAGATGATAAAAAAACAAAAACTTAAGGTAGGAATTCATTACAAGAAGTTCGGACGATTAGGAATGCCAATAAGTAAAAGGTAGATTGAAAAACGATTATTGTATCAATTTTAGATATTGGACATAATGTTTGGTACGTGTTTAAACAAGTTTTTTAAATAGAAAGCGGTTTCATAAAATTATAAAAATTTACATTTGACTAGTTCAAAGTTTCCTAGACAACTTTTGTTCAGAAATATTTTTATGAAAAGATCTTTAAATAGGTCAAAACAGCAGTACAAGGCAGAAGGTGCTGAAATGCGCACTTATCTTGTGAAGGTTATTGTTGAGTCGTACGATTGAGTTTAAAAACGTATAAACTATCGTTAAAAAGATAATTCAATGAACTTAATATTGGAGTCCGAGTTTACTCAAATTTATTTTTTTATGATCAAGTTATGGTCGGTGGAAGTCGGAATATATTCTGCCAAAATTATAGTAAGGCACTTATGTGCACTTTTAAAATCGTTAAAGTATGAAACGGGTTAGATCAAATTTATTAGGTTGATATATGCTATATTAGACTTCATTTGAGTTATATAAAAATATTTCAAAAATTTGGCATAGCCATCACTTAGGGAAATAATCTTGTGGAATAACCGAATGCGGCGACATAGCCGTCCATATGCAAACGGGATTCTTTGTTTACATTAGTGTGTTCTTAGTTTGATTTAGGAATGTTAGTGATTGTTGTAAGATTGGTGAATGTTAGAAAGTTAATGATGAAATGATAATGAATCAAATTAAAAGATACTTAGTAGAAGAAATAATAAAAGTAAGAACATAAAGTTATAAGAACAATTGGATGTTAGGATGATTGAAACAATATAGAAATGTATAATATAAAAAAATATAAGATTATCTTAGTATTATAATATTCTTGAAACTACTTGTAAAATAAAATTCTTAAAATTGATTATAACCAAAGGATGATGAAAGATTTGTGTGAGGGATTTTTTGAGAATGAGCAAATGAAAAATGAGACCTAAACCTTGTTTTTATAGTTGAGGTTAAGATGGGGTTATTAATAGTGTTAATGGTGAGTTATATGTCTTTGAAAAAGGGGTTATGATTTTAAAATAAATATAATATTAAATAAAATAATAGATAAAAGAATAATTACAATTTAAACTTTTAATTTATTAAAACATTAATTTTAATTTAATCAACTTATTTTCTTATAAAATCTTTATAACTTTTATAAAACTTGTAACTTTATAATTTGATTATTTATTTTCAATAATTAAAATTCATAATTACTAATAAAACTTTATAACTTTATTAAAATCCATTTTATAACTTTATAAGTTTTAACAAGTCTTTTTCATTTAGTTATTTATTGTAAAATAATAAATAAAGATTTATACTTTTATGAAAAAAATTTGTTTATAAATAAATAATTTATTATTCTTTGTTTAAATGATATAAAATGAATAAAACAATTTTCAATAGTGCTTAAATTGCACATTTATCGCGCTTGATTCAATAAAATAAATAATAAAAATTTTAAATATTACAATTTTTATCGTATGATAGTTCAAAGTGAGTTCGGGTTCGGTTTCATAATTTTGAAATTCGGCGGATGTTACATTTAAACTCGTAATAAAATATATAAAACCAGGAAATACAAATTTGACTTGAACACAAATTCAAAATTATAATATAATAGGTAATTGTATAGAACCCCGAAGATTATAATCTCTAATTTAGCATGAAAACTGATTATTGCATAATTGTTTAGGATTAGATGACTCGTTTAGGCTTGTGAGCCGGCTCGAGCTCGATGTCTGAAGCTTGTGCTCGAGCTCGTCACTAAACGAACCATGAAGTGAGCTCGAGCTCATACTCGAGCTTGTTTAAGCTCGGCTTGATTCGAGCTGAACCTGAGTAGCTTGTGAGCCGGTTTGTCTTGTTTACACCCCTAGTGTCAAGGTTCTTGAGTATTTAGTTGAAAAGGTTATAAATAGTTAAGTAATGAGTATTGGCTAGAAACATGGTTGCATTTTTGTTCGAATTAATTGGATGTCCGAATAATCCGAACAATCTGAATAAAAAAATTATGATATCCGGAGTCCGACCCGAAATTAGAATAAGGAATTCGGATTCAGATGACATCTGATCCGAATATCCGAATTAAGATTTTGATCGGTTTACTCTGATTCGGATACGGATTGGGTTTCAAATATTTTCGAATATTGGATTTTTTAAACACCCCTAACAGTTCCTGCTCGATTACTAGGTGTACTTAGGCCTCAAAAAAACACCTATGGGCCTATACATAGTTCCTACTCGATTTTGAGTATGGCTCGATACCTGAATGTTCATCTATATCCAAGTCCAGCTCAACATATTTGGAAGCTTAAAGCAAAACAAAATTTTTAGGGCCCTCATCTATATATCATCTATAAAGACTTTTGACTCGAATTGACGACATAAACAAAATTATTTATAGTTTGATAGAAAACAACTTAGGATAATAATATGATACTAGATTGAAGTGATTGAGCATCAACTATAATGAGACAGTTATAGTTAGCGTATTAGGTGATTAATTACAAATTAGATTTTAGAATTGATGAATCTAAAATAACGGTCAACGGTAAACAGTTGATGAAATTTTGAGAAACCAAGTTTCATGAGTCCACATTAATTAACCATGTTTTGTAAGTGTACATTGATAAAACTTTAATCATTTTGTTATCATTCACATTTATTTTTAAAAACACAAAAATTGATTGGATTATCACATATACTTTAACTTAGAATATAGATAAAAGTTCTTTTTAATTTTGGGGGCCTTTAAAATTTGGGGGTCTAAACGGTTGTTTTAATTGTTTGTACTATAAAGACGCCCATGTCTATATCCATAAACACATATTATATATTTTTCTCAAGTTATATAACTTCCCTAGTGTAGCTTTTTTAGCCTCTTTCTTGGATTAAAGTTTCATATCATCACCTGCCACATCATATGCATGCCCCATCTTATCTCTTGATCGGAAAAAAACTTCACATCATGGAGACATTTTAGAGCTGTTTGACAACCTTTTATCGTCATTAATAGATCAGACTTACTAAGAGGTAGCATTTGAATTATTCAGATTGATTCTAAATCTTGCATATTAAAAGGTTGTATGAACCATCAAAATGTGACTTTTAAATAATCAAACACACTCTACTTCTGACCGATTAAGAGACAACCTCTTGATAAATTTATTAAAAAGCTACCAAATAGTCTCTTCATGTCCCTAAAGTGTTTTGACATTTACTTATTTCATGTTACGTGATTATCTCCTATAAACTTGTCGTTTAGGCAATTCTTACTCAACCCACGGGAAATAACTTCCCAACTTGTTGAAACAAAACTATGGCTGGAAATAACGATTTCTTGTTATAATTTTTTTTCTTTCATGTCTGATGAATCCTGTGCGGTTTTTACAATCCTCACCTTGTCTATTTTCCGTGCATCTTTAATGTCAACAACCTTCCCTTCCATCTTCTACACATGTCACCTTTCATTCCTCGTTCTTTTTTCTTGTGGGCTGAGGCGAAAGGGTGCTTTAGGACCAATTTAAAACAAGTTCGCTCTTTTGTAATGCTACCGATCAAAAAGTTTGGTATCCTTTTCCTGCTTCTAATTAATAAAAAACCAACGCATACAACATAGATTTTATAGTGATTCGGGTGAGCATGAACTAATCCATCTCATATCTACGTTTTGATATCTACTAAAGGTTTGTTTTACTAGTAACTTCTCTTTAAAAAGACACACATCACCATAGAAACTTCCCAACTAATGATGTATTGATCATGTATTCACTTTTTATTACTATTTAGGCATAATATTGTTACCCAATTCTATTAAGAAACTGAACAAGCCAGACAAAATAGAAGAAGAAGAATTTGATAACAACCAAATGGTTGATTATATGTATGGGAAACGATAAAATTTAAATTTCAAAATACTTGCATAAAAGATAAAAGATGAAGAAAAATACTTTTTTGGTTTGGAAAACCTGTTATGACTTTTTCTCCCGATTATAACAAATGGAATCATCCAGTAAATACATAAAAAAGATAAATGATATGGTTTTAAAGGATGAAGAGGATATAGATAGTTCTAACAAGATTTCATTAACGAAATAAAATCCTTTTTTTATATTAACTAGTATAATTTTCACATGTGTTTCAACACATATCTAGCACGCCTTGCGAGAGTTAGACAAAGCTTAAATTTTAGTTAAGTTTGTAAAGTATCGTAGGAAGATTGAGAATGTCACAATGATATATTCATGTTCGTATAATATATTATATATGTAAAGTTATAAAAATAATATCAAATTTTGACACAACTTGTATGCAAATAAAATTCAGGTTGTAACTTAAGAAAATACAAAAATGTCATAGCACTATATTTAATTTTCTATAAAACATTATATACCCAGAGTTGTAAAAACCAAAAAATAATTATTGAACTCGCTCGATTTTGATCAAAAGGTGTATAAAATTAGGCATAAGACAATGATATATTTGAAAGTTCCTAGAACATTATATTTTGAAAGGAAATAAAAAGAGAACAACATGTCACTTATCAATGCTTCTTGTTAAATAAAAGTGATTAAACATGGATATTACAATGTTCTGTTATTCATCTTCGATCTCTTTTAACAAAGAAATTTGGATTTACAATCACCAAAAAAGATCGATCGTGTAATTCATCATATATAAAAAACGAATAAATTATATGGATAAAAAATAAACAATAAAAAAAAAGAGAGAAAGTTAATCGATGCAATTTACTTTTGAAAATAAAAAAAACCTTGTGTGGCCCAATTATGGCTAGCCATGTGACAATCCGACAAATTACAACAAAACACCATTAACAAAGTGAAATCATACTCAGTTGGTCGATGTGTTTTGAATCAACGGATCATTTAAGGTGTGACTTTAAAATAATACAAAAGGCAATGTAAAAAAGTAACATTATTGATCGTATTAGATATGTGATAATAGTTATTGGGAGCTTATTTAAGAGCGTGCATACTTTTACATATACTAATAAAAAATCGGAAACATGATAGAAAAATGCCCTAACTTAAAAATCGGAATCATGGCGTATAGGGCGTAGGTTGTTCGGCCATCCCGTATACATCTTTTAGAGCCTCAATTTTGAAGTCAATTTTTTTAATTTAATGATCTTTATTTGTGTTCCCTTTGTATGTAAAACTTGTGTATAGTTCACACGTTTATTTAGAAAGTCAATGTTATATATCGTCGTCGAGTTTAATTCAATTGATATCAGTTTTCTTCGTCTCAAGATTGTTCTCTGCTTATCCGAATCTGCTTTATGTCAAAAGTAACACCAATAAAAGTCTCAGGGCATCGATGGTGGATCCTATGATGGATGCACAATCCAATCATTGATGTCCAAATTGTTTTTTGTCCTTTTCATTCTTATTCCAGTCTTTTTAGTAATTTAAGCATTACCAAAACATATTGGTATTAGAAATGGCAATAAAAAGCACCAAAGTTTACTATTTTTTCAGGAAGGCAATAAAACAATTTAGGAATGATTTTCAATGTGAAATTGTTTGTCGCTTACCATTTAATGAAACATTATTAGTTACACGTTGTTAGTTACCACTTATTAAAAGATTACCCTAAAGCACATCTAAGTTAATACATATATAGTTGGATGACTGCTTGGAGGGTTTGTCCGATCGCATTCGTCTAGAGCAGTGCTCCATCTTTGAATGCTTTCAAATGCAAATATACCCGCACGTGGGCATGTGGGCGTACACCGACACACACACATTGAAAGTTTAAACTGTAATACATCATAGAATTGTGTTGTAGAAATTTTCACAAAAGATCGACCTCCGTTACATCAAGAATAAACATTAAAATGTGGGAGAGTACTATACAAGTTACACGTATACTAATTCACTAAGTTATATCCCACTATGTTTTCCGGAAAGGATTTTAACAAGACACATGTTAATTCAAAATAGTAATGCGGTGCCATATTAATATTTGTTATGTAGCACAATGTTAACTATAAATAATAAAAATTTTAACAAGACATATTTCTCAACGGATTCGTCTTAGCAATAGCTAGTATTAAGCCCCCATCCCCTCATTAAAGGGGGGGGGGGGGAAAAAACCATGCAAATAGTAGCAATATCACACTATCATAAGCAACCAATGACACCGAAAAAAGCTCGTATTAACAAAATAAAAACGAATAATATAGAATCAACACGAAAATAGACTTAAAATCGTTGAACAACACATGTGAAACATAAAATAATAAAAAATAATTATGTTGATTTAGGTCCCGCGCGTTGTGACGGGCCGTTCAAGTGGAAAAATAATTGTAAACGTAAAATCACACGCGCATGTTGCAGTGTGTTAAATTGTAAAATATAGACCGGAACCTAAAACGAAAAATTTATAAAATAGAAAAAGTATAGGGGACAAAGTTAAAAGTAAGAAAAAATATAAAAGTTAAATTTATAAAAGATGTAAAATGATTCGGGTTAAAATTAAAACAAATTAAAAATTAAAACAAATTAAAAATTAAAAAAACAAAAAATTAATAATTAGTAGTATATAAAATTGGACACGTTTGTCCACCAAGGACTTTGTACCTCATATCTAAAAATATAGTTAACAACGAGATTAGGATGCTTCAATTCAAGAAACTTAATTAGTAATCCTTATGTTCGTCTTTATGCTATGGTTCCATCAAATGTCGATTCATAACAATTTTGATAAATTTTCAAACGTTTTCACGATAGGACTAGACTGCTCGGCTCGGGCCGACTGGAAACTGGTGCATAATCGATCGGGTTAGCCTATTCAAACCATTTTTTATCCAAACCGAGCTAATTTAGCGCGTAAACCGACAGGATAACCAGACTAGTAGAGTCCTAAAGCGATTAGATTTTATATTAATAAAACGTGAGGAAAGAATCTTGTAAAAAGCAAATACCACAGTGAAGTCTCCGCGTGGCAGATCTCCAACCACAACGGATAAGCAGCTGTGTGTACAAATACAACTGGGAGTTGAAAAGACCGTAGTGACTCATATACTTACATTTCTTTCTCTCTCCTTCTCTTGTATTTATAGAACGTCTGCATTCCATTTCTGGTAAAGAGATTTGATTTTCAAAGAGTTGGATCACTTCCATTTCTGGTAAGCAATTGTATTTCATTCTGCTTAAGGCTATATGTGTATGAATCTTCATATCTATACTAAAAGAATTCAAATTTTTCTCGGTATTTTGATTCCAATAGAATTAGGGTTTATGAATTTTAAGTTGAATTGATTGTTGCAATTTGTCAATTCTCATGGAACTGTATACATACAAGCTGTCTGGATTCCAATTGTAGAAGTTGATGTCCAAAGATTCACTGCAATTTGAGGATTTTTATTTTCATTTTATTTTTAAATTCCAACACTGTGTTTTCAATGATTCTGTATACTTGAGGGTGATAGTCACTGGTGTGTATGTGTGTGTGTGTATGTGTGTTTACGGGCCTATTATCTAAGGAATTAGTCTGACATGATGTTAACTGAATTATGATTTGTATGAAACTTAGGATATATATATATATATATATATATATATATATATATATATATATATATATATATATATA
>BJCM01072951.1:0-23062 GCA_018326385.1 Flaveria bidentis | reverse complement strand
TAATGGAGAATGTGAAAGAGAATGAGATTGATTTAAGGCTTGCTCTTGGTGTTGCACACGAGCGCGTTAGTAACAGAGATGCAGGTGCAAATGCAAGCTCAAGGTCAAGAAGAGATGCCCTTTTGGGGCACCGTCCCTTACCTGAGTTGGTTTGGTCTACACAGAATGGTTTAAGCATCAAGTGTGGTGGCTGCAGCAGATGTTCTGCTGGCACCAAACCCTGTGTTTTGAGTGATGAAAAGTGTATGTTTGAGGAGTCGGTCAAATCCCCTCTTGGTCCTTCATCTGTTGGTCATGATGCAGGTACATATTCAACTTCAAAATTGTTGTGAATTCTTCAGGCCATGATTTATTAATAATATATGAGTAGTATACGATACAGTATTTCTTATTTTAAAATTCAACCTTAAATCTCAAAACAGTTGAAAGCAAAGGTGAGGTGAAGTGTGTCGAAATGGAGACTCATAATAAGCAAAAGGGAAAGGAATGCATGAACATTCCAGTTGGCAATGCGACTGGAACCAGTGAAGGTGCAATAACGATATACCTTCCATACTTTATTTGCTCCCCGATACTTGTTTTTGTAGTTTTAGTGTTCGGATAACCTACTTCTGTGTTAATTTACCTGATTATTTTGGTGTTAAATAATCACACGGGCTCAACACAAATCATAAGTGGTACTTGTTACAGTTTCAAGCAGAAAACACCATGTTCTATTGCATCTAATAATAATATTCTTAATAATACACATTCTGACAACTTGTCTTTTATACCAAATATCTGCTGCCATAATAATTAGCTAATGATCCTGAACTGAACCATCAGGAAATATTGGATCAACGCAAGGCATTAGAGAAATTGCTAGCGGTGGCCTTGAAAAGGTTGAAGAAACGGCTGAAAATGATGTGTTCGCTAAAGAAGTGGAGAATGTAGGCGAAGATTCGTCAGGGGAGAGCTTGGGAAGCTCCAACAGTGCATCAAAAAAGAATAAGAGAAGGGGTTTTGAACACGAGTTTATTAGTACAAGTAAAAGACTGAAGAAGCAAAGTCAAGAATGTGGTGTGGTCAGAAAACAAGATAGTTCTTTCATGAATTGGATTTCAAACATGGTGAAACCTTATCAACAAGACGATGATCATGATCATGATCATCCAGCTGACGACAGAACCTTAAACAGTGTTGTGAGCAAGATGTTTGGATTTCGGTCTGTTTTTCAGTCTTTGTACACGCAACGTCTTGAAGAAACAAAAACACAGAGGGAGAGCTCTAAAGAAACCATCTTGTTCGACAGCCAACAATCTCCAGATGATGATAGCTTGAACCAAAAAGCCTTCCCAAAACCACCATCCACTTTGTTAGCTACAAAAAACAACTCAAACCACAAACCCACTGCTTCTGCTTCTACATCTGCTCCTACTTCTGCTTCTGCAGGCTGCAAGAAACCTGTTGCAGTAACTTCCTCGTATGAAGTTGATGCTCTCAAACGCACTATGCCAATGGCATCTAGAACTTGTTTCTTTTGTGGCAAAATGGGGCATGAAACACGTGATTGTCTGCATATAAATGAAAACAAAAATGTCATCCTCAAGAAGAAGGTGAAGATATCAAATATAAACCAGATTTCTGAAAACGACAAGTCGATGGATCAAGACAAGATCTGCAGAATACCAAAAGAAATCTTTGACACCATAAAGAGGCTGAGGTTGTCACGAACAGACATTCTCAAGTAAGCCTTCCCACTTTCTGTTTACTGTTTATTTTACCAATTCAATCTGCATAATAGATAAAATAGTTGTATTAATATTATGCGTTGATCAGATGGATGAATTCTGGTTCAAAAGTTGGAACTTTGGAGGGATATTTCTTACGGCTGCGGCTTTCAAAATGGGAAGAGGGTGTAGGAGGAGCAGGGTACTATGTTGCTTGCATAACTGGTATGCTCTAGTTATTCATATTAAGTTTATATTATTGTCATTGTTTATAGTGATGATGATTATGATGATGATGTATTGATGTTGTAGATGAAACTCCATCAAAAGGGTTCAAGCAGCCTATCCGTGTGAGCATTGGAGGCGTACAATGCTTGGTTGAATGCCAATACATCTCTAACTGCGATTTTCGTGAGGTAAATAAAGTTATCAGATTGCAATTTTTTTGATAAGTTTAGTTAATGGTTCCATTTGCATTTTGTTATGTTTTTTCAGGATGAACTGGTAGCCTGGTGGTTAAAAAGTGGTGGAGCTCTAACTAAAGTGGACTTGACCTTCAAGTTGGAGGAGAAGAAGAAATTGGGGCTTAGCTTGCTGCTGTAGAAATTAGAAAATATAATTGTAGAGTGAGTTCCTCAGCTAAAGGTCTTGCATGATTACGTATGTGTAATACACAAATAAGAATTTCTATTTTGTTTAAACATTCACAGAGTCAAAAACTATGTATATATGTATGTGTAAAACTTTCTTTTATCATTTATAATGTGTATGTGATTGCATTCAATGGAGTACCCTAAGATCTTATCAGTGATTGTGGTGTCTTCTCACATTTAGTACTAAATAACGTTCTTTCTAAATTATTCACACTCGAGACTGGTCATGACACCTAATCTTCATTAGTGGCATTCAAATAGACATGTCATGAACCAAACATCACAACAAATCTCTTGTTGCAAGACATCACTTTTGTTCTATGTTCATGATGTTATTCCCAAATCCACATATTGTCTACATTGTTAACATGAACTCACGCTAATTTGATAACAATAAACACTACATGTGACTATATAAAGAGATCATTAGGTCATATTCATCTTGTAATAATAAGAACCCACAATTAAGAATTCTATCAAGTTTGATAATTATAGTTCTTGCACTCAAGTAATGCAAATATCTGAAAACAAAAGTGATTTATGTTAGTAGATGTAAATTATAGTAGTCTTCAATAACCATTAATTTTTTTAGTTATTTAAAATAGAAATAAAAAAATACAAAAATACAAGCCCCAAAACCGTAACTTAAAAAAGTGTTATTGGGTTTAACAAACTTTTTTCTTTTCGATTTTTTAACTTTTTAAAAATTAATAATTAAAAAATATGCTAATAGTAAAGAATCTAAAAAAGTGATATTCGGGTAGGATAATGAAACATTAAAACCCTAAAAGACCAACGTTGGCGCCATCAATCCGGATGAAATACTAAAATCCCCGCCAAATTGAGTGTTAGTGATACGAGACAATTGGTGTAGTCGAATGGCTTCGTTTGAGGGCCTTGAAGAAACTCGTCTTCTTGTTGCTTCTTCAGGTATCAATCATCATCATCATCAGCATCAATTGGTTGATCATTCACTTTGGGGCTTGTATATCACTTACTACATATGCTCAATTCATTGATTATTAATAAATGCAGATCCTTCTGCCCATGATACTGGACGCTTCCTCCAACTTCGCCATCCAAAAACCGGTATAATCAATACCCCTTTACCTTTATAATCTCCATCTATCATTCAGTTTCCACCTAACTTCGAGTCTTTCTTCCATTACCCTATGCAATCTACACTTCTGATATCAAATAACGACCAAATGGGTGTTTTTAGAACAATTGTGCATCCATCATCCACTACCCCTATTGTTTCATCAAGAATTTAAGGCTATTGTTAACAATGTTTTCATCATTAGCTTATTATGTGTAGATGGATAGGAGGGTGGTCTAAATTTGTGGAACCACCAAAATGTGATGGCTTTTGTTGTGATTAGCTATCAAAATTTATCTGCTTTTCTGACAGGGGACAGAACATGCTATCTTATGGTCAATGGTGGACTTCAAGAACTTAACTGGTTTAAACAGTCATATGGGTCTTGGTTCATGGGAGATTATATCTGTGAAGGTAAATTTACTGATAATGTTGACTTTACAAGACCTTTGTTTCATGACAACATCTTTTGTGTTAGATGAACGAAACTAGATTCAGGTTTATGTTCTTTTCATCTATATGGCTATCTCTTGCAATACCGCATGTGGGTCTGCGTGCGTGTTCATGCGTTTGTTCAATTTGTAGCTGCTGCTTAACCATTTGTAAAAATACTGGTGGGATGGGGGAGCATGTTTATTCTTTATCTTTCTCTTTTTCCAATAGGATATAGGTAATTCTAAGAATATGTTTTTGTGTCAGCAGATGGTGGCTTGTATGCTGCTACTCCAGTTGACCCTGTGTTCATTCTATTGCCAATGTTTGATGAAGCACGAATGAAGGTATGTGTACTGATTAGAAAGTAATAGAGTGGTATCCTTAATGTTATATTTGAGGAATTAAAATGTAAACGCTATTATACCTTATCATTTCTATATATTTCCATTTGGGATGCAATCTTTTATCATATGTTGTAACTGTGTGAGTTGTTGGTGGTTGGCATGCTAGAATCTCTCATCTCTGGGTTCTGTGGGTTGATGCAGAATGGAGATGATCCAGGGAAGTTTAGGCAGCTTGATGAGATCATTTATCTTCAAGACTATCCTGGATACCGCTATTTATCAACAATTGCAGAAAACTCTATGGAAATAGTTTGTGATTGTAAAGGTACTTTAGTATATTTGATATTTTGAGCAATTTATATGATGTTATGTAGTATGTAGTTGGTCACAGATTCTGGAATTAGAATTATTCCTGGACTGAACTGACAACTAATGTTTTGTATCTGAATTTAAGATGATTATCTGTGGATGGTTTTCTTAATTTGATTTTTAAAAGCAACTTCTTACATGCATAACACAAGCGAGAGAGTTGGTATAACTTTTAAGTCTCGTGAATTTGATTATAGAAATTATTCAATCATCGTTTGTCCTTTTTATATACTATAATTTCAGTTTTACATTTTTTTCGCTTAAAACGAGGTGGAAAGTTTTGATCATTTGTTCATGTTGGGTCTCATGATTTGGCAGAGATTGGATCCACAAAGTTTTTTAGACTGAACGATTCAAAGGTCTTAGCGTGGATGTTCTGTAAGGTAGTTCTCTAGTTTCTCTAGTTTTTTTTCCTCTCTCAGGCAGTGAACGTTTGATGTAAATAGATTGTTGTTTTTGTTTGATTCAAATTTGTGTCATGTATATTGCTGCTTAAAATAAGAAGAATATATATACATACATATGTATGAATGCATGTGTGGATACTTGACTCTTCCTTATTGAACCTAAAAAGAGAGTAGAAACTAACTTTAAGTGGATATATGATTAGTAAGTTAACATTACAGACAACAGACAGCTGGTTGTAGGTGGATTTGTTGAGATGACCGTAGCCTGGCCTTGCCTTTTATGCTATTTATTTATATCATCATATTAGATAATCAGTGTTTCTTATTAAAATCAGATGGGATGGGTTTTCTCGTAATCTTATTTGATGACTGTAAATGTGTAACTTCTCAGTATAGGACACAAAGTTCAACGGTAGTATGTTCATTTTGGTGGCGCATGTCTTCTGCTAAATTTATCTGTTAGAAGAAGCATTTTTTCTAGGCATTTTGAGTATGCGTGTATGTTTGCATTCCACTCTTTATGCTTTCGAATGCAACCATTGGCACAGTCAGGGCATATTGTTGTTTCCCTTAACATACGTTAGATGCTTAATGTGGTTGTTAATGTAATGATTGGTAGGTACAACAACTGAAGCAGACCCTTGTCAAAGTAGATAAGAACTTTGCTGCTCGAACTCAGAAGGAAATCTGTATGGTTTGTTGAACACACACACACACACACGTGTGTGTTACACTGCTAGTTGGACATAATGAACCATTTCATGCGATTACAATATTTTTTTCTCAATGCAGTGGCTGATGCGGTGATGATTTTGAGTGAATACTTGGCAGATGACCCATGGTGTAAGCTCCTGTGTACCGATCTTAGGTACTGTCGGTGTGTAATAAAATCTGTATGATTTTTGAGATTTGAGTATTAAGTTAGCAAATGTATTTAGAATTTTGAGTTGGTTACATACATGGAACGTAATGCAAACTAACCGATTTCAAGAATTTCAGGTTAGATATGGCTGAGGCAGTCAATGCACCAGATATGAAAGTCGACTTGTTGGATACAAGTACTCCCTCATTTAATCCCAATGCACAGGTATTTGGAATATGAGTTTTTTACTTATAAATCAGGATTCGTTAAATTTTGACTAATTGTGGTTCGTTTAGTAAACACTGATTGCAAAGTAGAAACAAAATGTAAATGTTTAGTTTCTTGGTTTTTATTTTGTAACAAGTTTTGGTTCTAAGACTAACTTTTGTTAATAAAATCTGTTGTTTGGGTAAAATGATTAAAATACTTTCATGAGAAATCACGTATCTTAAAAATGCAACATTGTAAACTTAGGCATCAAAGTTGTGACTAGGGTCAAACCATTAGGACATTTGTGTAATTAACTCAAAGAAAAAACTTTTCAGTCATTGCAACTATTAGTTATGTATGTTAATTAGTGAAGGTTTCTACTCTTAACATAAGTTGGCACATTGTGTAACCCCGTCAAATATGATTTTTTTTAACAAACATATTTGGTTTATCAGGAACAGACACGGAGTGAGAAGAGAGTTACTCGTAACGGGAAGCAAAATAAGAAGGTGAAAGTTGAGATGAATTCACATAGCATCAAAGACATGTTTAGCAGGGCTTCAAGGAGAGGAAGATGACGAACATCCCTTGATCCAAACTCATCGTGTTGAATATTATCTATTGAAAGGTTACTTATTTTTCGTATCATATCTTATTCTCGAGATCTAGGTCAAATCTAACATTAAGTTGATGGAAATGAGCTGTTTGATGGTGCTTGTGCACTTTTGACAAAATGACACAAAGATAGTAGTTTTATGTCCGTGATGCTTTACTTATACTAACCGTTTAGTCGTTATTGACGTTGACATGCAAGATAGATCCAAAGAGCAAATGCAGACCATATCAAACTCATTCGACCTTTTTAAATATCATTGATTCCTCAAAAATAAGGTATTTGATGTTGAAGCATACCTAGAGGCGCACAATAAAACCGGTTAACTGACCTCATTTGATTCCCTACCCTATAACCGAACTGGTTACTAACCAATCCTGCAAAAAAATGTGATGAACCAATCGGTTTTTATTTGGTTTCTGGTTTTGTCATCGCAAACGGTTGGTTATTTTATCAGAATAAAACAATTAATCGGATATAGCTGTTGGTGAAAAACAATTAGCAGTCTTTTAATGGTTATATAGTCGTAGGGATTCAACTATAATTGGTTTTTGTCAATTTATTCTTCATATGTTAGTATAATAAAGTATTGGGTATATTGATTTGATCATAACACTTCTTTTGCTCTTAAAACTTATAAAAACACTCAAACATAAAATTTGCACATTACATGTTTTGGGTACTCTTTGTGTATTGTGTAGATCATCATGCGTAAACACTGCACTTTTATCAAATCCTTCAAATTTCCTAATACGTAGAACTGAGGTTTTACTTATTTGTACTGTTCAATAAATATATTTAACTACTCATATTTTGTTTAACTACTTCAACAATTGTCATAGGAACTATCAAAGCAAGAATAAATTTAAAAGGTGAAAAGATTCTTGTTTAAAGAGTTTTTATGGAAATTATAAAAAAAGTTAGACAAAATGCGAGGATTTGAATGGATTCGAATATGGACTAATAAAAACATAAGTTCGAGTGATTAGGAAAGTTGAATGTTTGAGAATAGTATGTTATTTTTTTTTGATATCTTGTACATACATATGTGATTATACACAAGAGGAATTTAAGAAATTTTTTTTTTTTTTTTTTTTTGTAATTACCAAATCATGTTTTGTATTTAAAAGAATAGTTAAAAGATAATAGTTATTGAGTTTATTTATTGTATTTGTTTTTAATTGATTATAATTAAAAATAACAGTTTTAACTGATTACTAATTAACCAAATAGGTTATTAATCAAACCGGTTAAGCTAATAATTGAACTGATTTTTCCCGAAAAAACGATATGTTCACCTCTAATCACACCTATTGAATCTTCATAGTACTACTAACAGAGCTCTAGTAGTCATATGCTATGAATACAATAATTTGTTTCATTCACTATTTTTCTATCATTTTTATGCTTCTTTTAACACACATATGGTTATTTATAACCTGGTGTATAAGAATATTTTCTTACAAACAAGATAAAATAAATTGAGAAAAAGCATTTGGCTTGTAATATTGTACAAGTTTTTCTCTCTAATTATGACGTGTATGACTTTATTGCACGTATGTTTATAAATCTATAAAATTATATTTAGAGGTACAAAATTAATGATATGCTTTTGTGGATAAATTAAATGAGATGGTTTCGCACAACGTCCCCTTTTAGATATCGACGCCTTATAAAATTGTCACGTCCTGGACACATCTCTAGTGTTTATAAGGTCAAGCGTTACCTTTCAAAAGACATAATTAAATAATATAAACACCTTCTTGAAAAGGAATTAATTATATTATATTGTATATTAGGTATCTATCTTGTTGCCGTTTACGAAATGTGTGTACTAAACTTTGTCCATATACATGGACGTGTAGGAAAGGGCGTTATTAACAATTAACTGGTGTTTTAAAATCCAAACCCACATATGATTCCTTGAGTTAATTATATTTTTTCTAATGACGATTTCTTTTATCAGAAAAATAAACTGTATATTACAGGAATTGAACTCATAATCATTTGATTGAAAGGAATATCATTTTGAAGACCGTGATAGTTGATTATATATGTCGACAAAAATCATCCTTGAAACTTAAGACAACTATAACCAACATATGTAATTGTGTTTATTACAGATTTAGAAATGAATATGTAATATTAAAAAATGTAATATATGAATTAGATATCAGTACTATATTATAAGACATTTGTGAAAAACGAGATTGTTTTTTACATTAATTTTTAAAAGTTCAAGGGCAAAATTGTATTTTGTTAATTTGACTATCTTAATTATCTTTTACACTGATACTTTTAAACCAATTTCCTCATGATTTTTATATGATTAAAACTTTTTCTTACGTTAACATATATTTTTTAAAATCATTTATCATAAAGATAAGCAGTTTTCTTTTTAATTTAAGTATGATATTGACACTGTTTTTTTTACTTCTATAAAAAATTTACATTTGTTTCCCGTCGCATCTTGTGACACACTATATTTGTTAAATACGATCGACATTAGAAATTTTAGTAATTTGATAAAAAAACCAAAAATAGGGATTGGAAGTAATGACAAAAAATAGGATTATCATTCATGTGATGTAGGTTTTTGGAGTTTGATAATAAAATGATCAATATATAAGAAAAGGTTGATTAGTATCCGTTCGATCTTCATTGAGGTAAGAAATTAAATGGCAACCATCTCTCTAAACACATGCTCCGTTCAACAACCACAAGCCACTGCCCAAAGGGTTCACACCATCTTGCACTTGGGTGCCATATTAGCCATCTTGTACTACAGGTTCACCACCTTGATCCAGGGTCAGGGGCCCACCTTACCATGGGCGCTGGTCACCGCTTCCGAGGTCATCTTCGCCTTCATCTGGCTCCTAACACAAGCCTTTCGGTGGCGTCCTGTGGCTCGAACAGTGTCCCTTCAAAGCCTACCTGATGACAACGAGCTCCCCAAAGTGGATGTGTTCATATGCACCGCGGACCCCAGTAAAGAGCCCACGGTGGAGGTCATGAACACGGTGTTGTCTGCCATGGGACTTGATTACCCTTCAGACAAACTGGCGGTGTATCTGTCGGATGATGGTGGGGCGCCATCGACGCTTTATGCTATGAAAGAAGCTTGTTCTTTTGCAAAGAGGTGGTTGCCGTTTTGTAGGAAGTATGGGATCAAAAGCAGGTGCCCCGAATGGTTTTTCACCACGTATGGTCATGATGAATTGCTTTTCAGGACTGATGAATTCGAAGCGGATGAAGAGAACATGAAGGTAAGTATGAATTCAAAAACAGACTTATACAGTGATAACAATTGACACTTATAACAGTAATAACAACATTAGTAGTAACAAAGCTACTATCGACATTTAAAAAATACAAAGTTACTACTAGTTGCTCAGTTGTTGGACCAAGGCATGGTCGTTGCCCCATGGACCCATCGACCCATGTGTTGCTCGAGGGGGCAGGCCCCTCATGATGGAAACCTCTAACAATCGTAGAGGCTCTAGAGTTCTTGATATTAAAACAATATCGACTAAACATGCACTTTACCTTTTGTAACTCAAGTCGCTGTATATTTTTAGTCTTTAACGAGATCTAACTATACTATATTAACTTTGATGACACTATAATCACTAACAAATAATATTTTTATTTTGTTTTTCTTGTAATATAAGATTCTACCCTCCATTGTAGTATACGATTCCTCATCAATCGTATACACATGTATATAAGCTAACGTTAATTTATAATTACTTCCTTGCATGTATGCAGTTAGCATACGAACGATTTAAAGAAAACGTAGAGCGTAGAAGCAATGGAGCTTGTGCTATCAACGATAGGCCGCCACGTGTTGCGGTACGTATCGCATGTACATAATTTTGTTACTATAAAATTAATTGATTTAAGTTTAGAAGAATGTAAGTGATAAAATGTAGTTGAAACTCGATGATCAGATAGTGCATGACAACCAAAAGGGAAAGAACGAGGTTGAAATGCCGCTTGTGGTGTATGTGTCACGAGAAAAAAGACCATCCCTTCCTCCACGTTTTAAAGCCGGTGCTCTAAACACTCTTGTAAGCGAACAACGTATAGTATAAACATTCATCCGTCAGATTATATGTATACACACATACTAATTTACGTACATTCATGCTTGTTCAGCTTCGTGTATCAGGAATTTTGAGCAACGCTCCTTACATGTTGGTGTTGGATTGTGACATGTATTGCAATGAACCAACATCCGCGAAACAAGCAATGTGTTTCCATCTTGATCAAAAGCTCTCTGATTCCCTAGCATTCGTCCAATACCCTCAGATTTTCTACAACGTTAGCCAAAAAGATATATATGATGGCCAAGCAAGGTCCGCATACAAGGTCATTCAATTAAACCACTTCTTTCAACACATATGTCTTTATCAGTCTATCTGTCTGTTCGTTTGATTAACAATTGTATGTACATACATTCTCAGACCAAATACCAAGGGATGGATGGAATCGGAGGCACGGTTTGTTCAGGAACAGGTTATTACTTGAAGAAAAAAGCCCTATACGGATCTCCTAATCAACAAGGTAAGCATCATTAAGTTAACTTGTTTGAAATTAATGCCCCTATGCATTAATTAATATGTGATCTATCATAATTGGTCGGTCAGATGAACATCTACTGCATCCGGAACAGAGCTTTGGTGAATCTACCAAGTTCATAGATTCGTTAAGAGGTCACACTGAGAGTCAATTTACGACCGCTGTTTTAGAGGAGACCAAGAAGCTCGCCTCCTGCTCCTACGAAGATAACACCAAATGGGGTAAGGAGATCGGTTACTCGTACGAATCATTGCTGGAGAGCAGTTTCACAGGTTATTTGCTGCACACAAGAGGATGGAAGTCTGTGTATCTGTATCCTAAGAGACCATGCTTCTTGGGTTCCACCACCATCGACATGAAAGACGCCATGGTTCAGCTCATGAAATGGTCATCTGGTTTGCTACAAGTTGGTCTATCCAGGTTCAACCCTCTAGTCTACGGGGCCTCCAGAATGTCCATCCTTCAAAGCATGTGTTACGCCTACTTCATGTACACCCCCATTTTGTCCATCGCCTTTCTGCTTTACGGCACCATACCACCTTTATGTCTCTTCAACGGCGTCCCCTTGTACCCATCGGTACGTAAATTGCATATGTTAAATACAAAGATACCAAACTAACTTACCGATTAATAACTCACTAATCCCTGCAGGCTTCCAATCCATGGTTTAAAGTGTTTGCTGCAGTCTATGTGTCGTCACTTTTGCAACATTTGTACGAGGTGTTGTCTAGCGATGGGTCGTTAGCCACATGGTGGAACGAACAAAGGATTTATTTCATTAAATGTGTGAGCGCGTTGTTGTTTGGTTGTGTTGATGTGGTGATGAAATCATTCGGCATGGTGAAAGCCAACTTCAGGTTGACGAACAAAGTGGTTGATCAAGAGAAGCTGGAAAAATACGAGAATGGTACATTTGATTTGGAAGGTGCAAAGACATTCATGATACCACTGACGGTCATGGTGTTGTTGAATTTGGTATGTTTTGTCGGTGGCGTCAAGAGAGTAATAAGCAACAACAATCTTAACGAGATGTTTGCTCAGGTTTTTATGTCATGGACGACTTTGTTATTCAGTTATCCGATCCTCAAGGGGCTCATACCAAACAAGACCAGAAGTAAGAAGAGTAATTAAAACTCCCATGTAATACTTACTTGCACTTCTGGTCATGGATTCGATCATTAGGCGTAATTCCCAAGTAAGAATAAAAGCACAAGAAATCCACGCATGTTATCGATTAACATGCACTCGCACACCAAGGTATTACTGTGTCTATGTCATATATTGTAACATAAATGAGATATATACTTCATTCCATATATGTCTAGTTCGTTAAATCATTGTAAAGAAATTACATCCATTCTTCATTTACATGATTAATACGACGGTCTTTTAGTATTTTGCTCACTCTATCACTTCTTCCCCGATAAACTTAGCAACCTGACCTACAAGAAAAAAGGATGAGCCTAACGCTAAGCCAAAGGATAAAAAGAAAATAACACAAGTAACAAATATAAAGGACACAAAGGAGATACCGTAATCAATATAACAAATAACAGCAACAAGAATACAAATCGAGTTACTAAAAGTATTACATCTCATAATAATAGATGTGAAAGATGGCATAACAAATATCAGAAATGACATATTCAAAAGATCTAATCATCAGACGGTATAAATGGATACACAAAATAGATAAAATGATGATTGATGATATTAGCATGAAATTCCTAACGTTAATAAGTCACGTAACATTCATATAACATAACTAGTTAGTTAGCCTATGAACCAAAGTCCACACTGCTCTCAGGAACATATATCAAAACAATATGGCCAACATAAATCTAGGGTCTTCTTTAAAGAATCGTGATCTTGTCACTGATGCCGAAGGATGTGCCTTGGTTACCAACAAGATTGGGAGAGCTCGGGTCACAAAGTAGTGAGAGTACAAAAAACAGAGAGTGGTCTAGCTAGTCCATATGCCAGATAACATATCATAATTTACTGGGGTGACACATCTACATGTTTCATAACACATGAGGTAACCAATCTAACGAATAACATATCATGATGAATGGAGGCAAAACACAAAATTTCAGGAATCCGTACAATCAAATAATACAAGAAGGCAAAATGTATCAAGCCATAATATCTTTTATATTTAAAATATCTTGTTAGGAAATTCAAAAAGGTATTAGATCATAATATCATTAGAAATGAAATATCATATTAGAAAGTTCAAACATGTATTAGATGCCTTGGTTTTACAAAGCGAGAAGTGCACTTAGGTGACAAGGTCTAAAACCGAAGCGCGAAGCCCAAAAGCGGAGGGCTTTTTGTACGCGAAGCGCTAAGTGTCTGTGTCTATATAATTTTTTTAATATAATCCTATAGATTTTTAGCATCTCCACCCAAAATATAGCTATAAATAATGTTTATATATGCTTTAATGTATAAATTACATGTATGTATAACTTCTTTAACAACATTTATAGCACTTTGAAGCAAAAAAAAACCCCTGTACAAGAAGCGCGCCCCGCAGATGGATTTTTCCTCAAAAAATCACGCTTTTCTTGCGCTTCTTGTACAACATGCGCCTTGTGTTACAAAAAGCCCCAACCCTTGCCTCAAGAGTCGCCTTGCGCCTAGGCGCACCTCAGGCGCACTTTTTAAACCAAGTTAGATGCCCAATATTAGAAAACCTATTCATACTACATTTAATATAGGAGATCAAGATATTAAGAATTACATAATGCCCTAACTAGTTAAGATGGAATAATTTAGAAGTATCAATGAAAATCATAAGTGTTCCTTATAAGAAAAATCTGTCTATAAAGTCAAACTCAGTGGCATCTGAAGAGACATCAGATACCTTTAAAGAAACTTTAGAGACTACTTCAAGATCAGAGAGATAGAGACCTCAAAATGCCTCTAAATGTTCAAGACTTGGGACTTTTCAAATATTAAAGCATGAAGACTACTCTCTCACAAAGTATTGGTTTTCCAATTGTCTAAAAGATCGTGCAATACTCGCTAACTAGCTGATAAGATCGTGCAACCCAAAAAAGTTGTTCAATAGAGATTGTGTTAAAGGTTAAAGCTGCTAAACAGGTAAGAGAAAGGTGTATTACACCAGACCTACTAACTAGAAAACATGGAACAATAATGGAATCTTTGTAATCATTATCGATAACTATAAAGACTCATCTATATATAAATACGAGCTTGCATGGAATAGACAATTGTGTGAACTAATTTTTAACTTGTGAGAGCATAATCTTGAGTATATTCTTTAGTATTGTAATAATTCAGCTGTATGTTGGGGGGATCCGGTGGGAGCGGCTTCTCTATCGCCTAATATATAACCTCAAAAGGCCATTTGTTCCTTATCATGTGTCATTTACCTATTAACATCATAGCCTAGCTTCATATAGATGCTTAGCACAAAAATAACGACAAACAATTGCATTGCATACTACAAAATCCAGACAAAATAACACCGCAGTCAAAAACCAGGATTTATTTTTCACTAACAGCTGATTTAAATGAGCAATCAATATAACCCATACCATAATGAAACAATCTAAGACAACATGACATCAATGCAACGATATCTAACACATGAACCAAAGCATATGGAGGAATAGAAACACGAGCAGAATACAATTCTGTATTAACATAGATAATTAACTTTAATATTGTACACATAACTCTCAGGGCAGGTATAGTTAATGAAAACAATGGTTTAACAAGAAACATACCAAAGACCAAGGTTCCACAACCAAGACTAGTTGTTTCAGCAAATACACAAAACTAGATCTGATAGTAAATTGAAGTTGGAATACAAAAGTAAATAGTCAAGAATGGCATGCCTGTTCACAAGTGCTATACAATTTCACCAGGAGCGTCCAAAATTTGCAACATCCGCGCACCACCTGGCAATGTAGGATCGGTGACAGATTCAATCTTAAGAAAGCCAAAATCATACGCGCCAGATTGCTTCAAACTAAGGATAAACACAAGCACGATCCATCCCAGCATACAAACTGCCCAGTAATTGTTCATTCCATGAATGAAACCCCATGAGATGGAGTAACCAACAATAATCCCAGACAAATGCCCCAAAAAACTCGCTTGTGGAACGATAATCGAAGTAAATATAAGGGATTCAAACGGCGCAAAACTAATGGGAAGCGACAGGAACCCAAAAAGATTCAACTTTGAAGACGGTTGCTTCACCGAAAGAATCGTCATCCACCCAAAAACAACACAAGAATACCCAACAGCAGTAACTCTTCTAAAATACTCAATCTTGAACCTATTGATCAACACATGGTAGCTTCCCAACACAAGTAAACCAGATAACACTACCAGCACA
Source organism: Flaveria bidentis (assembly GCA_018326385.1). Lineage (NCBI taxonomy): Eukaryota > Viridiplantae > Streptophyta > Magnoliopsida > Asterales > Asteraceae > Flaveria > Flaveria bidentis. The sequence goes on along the minus strand of BJCM01072951.1, from coordinate 7,405 downwards.
AGTGAGTAATGAAGATAATAAGCGACTCCTAAACCCATGTGCCCTAATTGCTCAACAGCCCCAAGGCTCCACAGAGCACTCATATTGAAAACAAGATGAACAACACTTATATGAGAGAAAGCAGAGGTTATGATCCTCCAATGGTGACCTTCAAGAGCTGTTTCGTAACTCAATCCCACATGAGAATACCCAATGTTTTTCTTCTGTATGTAGAGCCATACTGCAGAGCATAATGTTATAACACAACTAGTAGCAGGTTTCTCGAGGATCTCGTACAACAAGGGTTTCCCCATTTTACATTTAGTAATGGAACAGAGATCTAGGGTTTACCTTGCGAAACCCACGTACTGATTGATAATCTTCTAGTTTGTAGATCTTATTAGGATCAAATTGATCGATAATTTCACACAATTATACACCGATGTCGGTCGCCGATGCAGCTCAAGAGACCTTGAACATTCGCAAAGCACAAATAATAAATAAGTGAAAATGTCCCTCTTTTTTATTATTAAATTTTCTTGGTTATTACCGGGTCTAGAGATGATCGATGCTATTATAAACACGACTAAACCTACTATATAGACAACTTATTGTACTATAGAGCCATTCGACGTTTCTTTAAAAACATTAAAGAAATAACATTAGAAGCTAAGGTGATTGTAAGACAATGTCAGATAGGTGTCGTCGTTATGTCGAGTAATGAGAATTTGGGGATAGTGTTTTTAAAATGACATTTTAAGAAATTTTTATGAGAAAAATAAACTTTTGAGATTTTTCAATAAATAATCAATACATATTTTACTTTTTTTAAATACATGTTAGAACTATTAAATAAATAATTCCTACCCTATTCGCATATTTACTTTTGTATGCGAATATTTATTTTTGCATTCAATACCGCTTACACTCGTGAATTCATCACTCACTCTCTCTCTCTCTCTCTCTTTTCAGTCGTCACAAACTAGCATCGCCATGACCCATGCTAGTTACCACACCACACAACCATGAAATGCGATGCTCTCAAAACTTTCATTTTTGCTCCTTTTCGAACCAAATTCTATAGAGATCTTGAGTCGTAGTTTCTCAATAGATATTCGCATCAAGACACGTGATTAATAATTTGACTTGATTGAAGTAGTGATGATTGTGTGAGAAAATTGTGACCTATGATTCTTAGGGAATAACAAGAATTTGTTTCTTCTTTACTAGTTTAATAATAGTATCATTTTTTTTTCAGTTATATATTTTTTTATGCTTTGATTTCGTCGTCATAATGGTCTAAAAGGGTATATCTGTTATTGTTGGCAAGAATTTTTTTTTTTGACATGCACGTCAATAAAAACATGTAAAGATGAACGGCATGAGTAAAACGTTCTTTTAGAAACATCATATTAGATATGTTCTGATTGATGAGTTAGTTTGAGATATTACACGTGTGCTTAATTGAGTTAGTTGAGTTAGTTACATGCTTCTAGATTCTTTCATGTATTCATATAAATAGGTTCATGATCTCTCTTGTATAATAATCAAAATAATATTCAAAACCTTACTCACTGTTTTACATCAATATTACAATAGTAGTTGACAATGATGTAATTGCACTAGTAATTAGTAAATTGTTGTGATAATCACGTTTGGTCATTAGCTTTAATTGGGTTAGAATTCATTTAAACATTCTTTGCCAATTGCCACAATACAGTCGATTAACCCATGAACTAAATATTTGAATTGTTAGTGAATTAGATGATCAATAACAAGATATTGGGGAATGTATCTTTTTAGGCGGGTTTGATAAAGAAATAATTTTAAAAGAGACACTAAATGGTTTCCCAAATCCCAAGATCAGGTAAAGGTGTTGAAAAGAGTAGATTGGATGTTTTCATAAGTGATCAACTTTTGACCTTATGAGATGTTAGTATGGCCTCTTCATCCTAGAGAATATTGGTTAGTATATCAATCTATATTTTGCGGTTTGTATGTAACTAAGTGTTTTTAGCCATCGTATATTTATCTTAGTTCTCAAGACAACATGGACGTCGTAAACTTAGAAACTGGTGATAGTTGTTGTTTGATTTGGTCAAGCGAAGGTGTTAACATTTTAAACTCCAAACATACGAGGCTTTTTGTTAGTGGCGAAAGTTTTCTAAACCAGCAAGGGATGAATTGTGGAACAAAATGTGAAATTGGGTTTCAACAAAATCTCATATCAATTGTATGGATGGGTGAAATGTCAAGGAGAGGAAATGTGTGTTGAATAAAGATGCAAGAAATTAATTTTCAACAACTTTTCATAATAATTTGTGTCTTATTTGGTCCTTCAAGTGGCTTTTTTAACCTCGAACCAAAACTTGTTATGATGTGGCGGGGGATGGTGCCGGAAACACTAACCAAAATGGTAGGAAGATGGTCAGGAGAAGAGGGGGGACTATCACCTAAGGGAGGGTCATTGAGAAAAAAAAGTCCGTGAAGATAATTAGACGGGGATGGAGACGGTTTGAGTGAGATTATACTTTATCAAGTGGGATATAGGGTTTAATTATGGGTATGGATATTTAAACACCCCAAATTTCTATACGTGTCATATAGCCCCATATGCGGCGTATAGGGGGTCGTATAGCCTCGTATAGGACGTATAAAGTCCCATGAATTTTTCCTCGTAGTTAGTGTCAAAATTTGTTATACGCGTCGTATATTCCCATATGTGTCGCATAGGGAGTTGTATAGGGACTATATGAGGCATATAGCCATCTGACAGCCTCTTGAATTTTTCTCGCTTTTAGTGTTTTCGACCCTATACGCCGCGTATGGACCCATACACAACACATATGATACGCAACGCATATGAGGAGTGTCGATTTATACAAATGGGTGTCCCTATATTAGTACCCTTTATTATTATAAATATTTGAAGTATTAAATAGATCCTGTTGTTATTTATTTATTTATTTATTTATTTATTTATTTATTTGTCTTTTAGTATTACAAAGGTAAAAAAGAAATTTTCACATATGCTAAACACTTAAAATTAACATCCATCCATTATAAAGGACCATCAATGTTACCCACTTATAAGCAACAATGACTACATCTAATTTACAAAACTAGGACTAATTTGTAATAAGGACAAGCCACAACTATCAATGTAAATAACTTATTTTATAAGTTGTTCTCATGGACTAATTTAACAAATATGATAGGACAAAAAAGTTGAATTGATTCAAGTTTTCTAATTTGTAGTATTCAAGAACCTGGGTATGGACTATGGAAATCTAAACCTGAAGCATTGCTCATCATGAAAACATTAATTAACAGAACAAAAAGACGTTCATACCAAAGTGGAGCAAATGCCGAGTACATAGTTATGATAGTCACAATTATAAAAGAAAATACAAATAGAATTGTCAGGTATTATTTCGATTCATAACACATGCTCGTAACTCCAACTGTTTAAATGGAATCATACACTTACTTTTCTATCTATATATGTTTTCATTGTATTTATATATTAAGTGATGTACACAAACCACCTTTTACTGTTGCCACTTATTGTTACTATTAATGTTATTATTATTACTACTATTATTACTATTGTATTGTTGGCCACGATTCCCTCCCATTGCGTTGCCACGGCCCCCTCCGCTTCCTTGAGAATAATTAGGTGGACCAACCAAATAGCCACTATTACCTCCACCGCCCCGACCATATGCGTGTGGAGGAGGGTATGGGCCGCCTCCACGACTAGGGTGGTGATTGTATCCACCAGACATGTTTCCCCCCTGGGGGTATCTGCTTAACCCCGAAGGTCCACCACGAGCCTTGCCATAGTGATGGCCAGGGCCGCCTCCTGCACCCATCTGCATAGGTGCATTTGGAGGTCCTGGCCTCATCTGGCCATGAGATTGACCTGACTGCTGCTGCATTGGTGGTGGGAGACGTGACTGATGCTGCTGCTGGTGTTGTATTTTCTGACGCTTTGCGGCTTCATCATGTTGTCGTTGTTGCTGCCGCTTTTTCTTGGTTTGGAACTCATGTGAAGCCTCGTATTTAGGTAAACTGGATAAACAGAAACTCAATGTCATAAATATTGAACAGAACATGTCTTGATATGAAAATGCAAGCATATTCCTACAGATGGCAATCGGGCCCACTGCGATTCACATTATTTCATCTCTAACTGGTCCAACAGTAAAAGAAATAGCTTGACAGAAAGTCACCCAATATGTATTTTTTATGCAAACGCCTAAATCATTTCTTCCTAGAATTAGATTTTTTTTAAATCATACAAGCTTATGCAATCATATTTTACACACACATTATTTATAAAAATATTAGATAAGTTTTTTAGATCAACCCAACCATAAAATTTGACATGTTAAGAAGCCCACCCATTTTCCACCTGCAGTATAAACCAGAAGTTCAGTCTTACCTCTTTGGATCACAAGGTAATGGGTCAATCCAAAAATATTCTGCATCAAGTGCATCCTTGGCTGATATTCTCTTCAAACAAAGAGGTTTCGACAAAGGTAACAATCAGCATATATTACCCCCAACATGATATTTTGGTACACACAACTCAGGAAATGTGTAGATATGCAGGACTTTTTTCATTATAAAACCCAACAAGATTGGTTTTTGTAGTATACTCTTGCCATACCGAATAACGGATTCTTATATTTCAAAGCAATGATAGTTATTTTAATTGATAATAAGTTTAGGGGTGTATGGCTTCACCTTTTGTAGTCACCGTAGTTTTCTATGTTTAGATTAACAGATCTGGTTTCTGACTATCGAGGGGTCAAACAGTCAGTTCTGAACACTAGGTTAGATGCTAGATGCAACAAAAGTTGTTTGTGGAATGTCACCACAAAGTTACCCTAATTACTGAGACATTTATTCCTATCTCCCATGGTGTTATCTTTTTGTAACAAGCATGTGTTAATTTCTTAGATAATTGCTAAACATCTCAGTAAGAAACATCTAAAGCACACTCGATATCATCTCCCAGAGCCGTTTTACAACAATTGTTCATCTGATTAGTCAATCTTATGTTTATTGTTGGGTTTGTGGAGTCTTGATTTGGGCTCGGGTTAAAAGACAACTTAATGGCTGATTAATTAAATTAAAGGCCTGGCCCGTTTTTTATTTAATTTTGGCCCATTAGGGTTTTTTTGGGGATTAAGCTGTAAACCCTAATTTTCTCTATTTATATTGTGTATTGTACCTGTAATTTCTCACGACTAAGGCAGAAAGCAATAAAAGTATTATCCTGGTTGCAACCCGTGGACGTAGGTCATATCGACCGCACCACATTAAATCTCGCGTGTTCATCTTTGTTATTATTTTCTCTCGCAGTTTGATTGTGTTTGTGTGTCGATGTACACTAGGATCCCTAACATGTATCGCATTCGAAAGACACATCCTAACACCCCCCCCCCCCCTTATTTTATATTTTGATATCTAAATCATCAAATTCAGATGGAGTTCGTCGTACTACATCCTTTTTGGCTCTATAGATGTACGAAATTAGCATGTAAATCAAACTGATAAGTAACAAACAAAGCATCACCTGAGAAGGATCAAGAGTGAGCATTTTCTCAAGCAACTCCAGAGCATGGCGATCAAAGCTACAATGGGGAAAAGAAATACATTCATAGAAGTGGAAGAAAAATTCCAACACTATTTATGAAAAAGGGGGATTGGATTTTTTTTACATACTGCCTAAAGGCCTCTCTAAGGCGCCTCTTTAAAGGCCTCGTAGGCTTGAAGTTGTTGTACCAAGGAATTTTAGAAACACCAGGCCAGTTTGTCTCATCAGGAGCTCCACACAGTTCAAAAATTTTACTTAGCTGCTCCGGCTACCAAACACCAAACAAAACCTTAATTAATATAGATATTCGATAATGTCATGATATGCACCTATGAGACTATGCCTAATTACTAAGAAGCACATCCAGTCTAATTTATTAATTTAAACACACACATAAATGTATATTTTGTAAATGTCCAAGTATGATGAACAAAAGAGATACTAGGTACAACCCACAGACCACAGTACCCAATAATCATTTACTATAGGCATCAACCAACATGAGAAGAACACTTACCTCATCTTTGCCAGGAAAAATAGGTTTCCCATGCAGCAGCTCGGCAAATATACACCCAACAGACCACATATCCACTGCTGGCCCGTATTTTGTGGTCCCTAGCAGCAACTCTGGTGGTCTATTCAGATCATGGTGAATCAATAATTAAGAAAATACCAACAAACCCAGTTTAAAAGGAATACATAACCCAACACGTGTTGTTCTCTACAACTTTGATGCGTATTGTTTTATATAGCTTTCTGTGATCTTGCTTTGGCAACATAACTAGATTTAAATCTCTAGCCACTGGATTAACATTTGCTTTTTTAGTATAGTGAAAATTTCCCATACTTGATCATCAGTAGTTTAACACCAATGGTACACGTGTTTGATAAAAAGCAGGGAGGGGCAAATCTACATACCTGTACCATAAAGTGATCACACGATTTGTCAAATTCCCATTGTGATCATTCGAAAATGAACGTGCAAGCCCAAAATCAGCTAGCTTTAAATTTCCTTCATTGTCTATTAGAAGATTGGAACCTGCAACCACAATTAGCCATACACCATTGTAAATTATGTTTATATATATATATATAGATAGATAGATAGATAGAGAGAGAGAGAGAGAGAGAGTAATGGTCAAAAAGGTCAAGAATCATTTAGTACACTCCCAATTGAACCCTTGAACTGTTCTCAGCACATAACCACAAACAAAAAATTAGTTGTCACTACTAAAAAAATAAGAGCAGCTATTTCAGGAAAAATGACAAGCTCTTTCTCGAGAAAAAAATTCCCATATCAGGAGAGAAGAATAACAGAAGCAACTGTCACGCTCTCTAGGAGTTGGACTAACATCAGCTTCTGGAAACTAACAGAAAGTGCAAGCATGTGAGAGGAAGCATTACCATAAATAAATTCAGTAATGCGTGTACGCTTACCAACTTAATGGTTAATAGTGAGTTTGGGTGATAACTAGCAATTAGCAATGGCACCCCAAATGAGGTATGACCATGAACATGAAGATGCAACACGTTATTAGTTCTAGAAAACTGAAAGCATGCAAAACCAACATTTCTTTTTACAAAACTAAATGGTTAGAAACTGTTGGACCAATCTTGACATTAATTAAAGTTAGGGGTCTATTTTGTAATTTATTTTTGGTCATTATCTGGTAAAATAAAAGGATAAGTTTATCAGGTAGTTTTCAGCTTTATCTCAAAAGGATTTGAGATAAGCTTTTATGATTTAAATTATCTCAAAAGGATTTGAGATAAAGCCTAATTTTTAGGAGTTGATTAGCTTGATGGGCAAGGCTGATT
>BJCM01072950.1:0-29404 GCA_018326385.1 Flaveria bidentis | reverse complement strand
GTTTTATTAAGACTGTTTCTAAAAAAATTCACCTTTATAATTTTTTAGAAACAAAATGATTTAAAATGTTTTTGCTTAAAAAGATTTAGTGTTTTAGAAAATTTTATATTATAAAATTTTGTTTTTAATATTTAGATTTTTAATTAAAAGATGTGATTTTTAACTTCTTTAATAAAATATATTTTAAAAAATATATATTTTGAGCTTAAAAAATTTAGATAAGAGAGAGAACTATAGCAATTAATAAAATTATTTTTTAATAAGAGAGAGAAATTATATTAGTATTTAAATTACTATAATATCATTTTGAAAGGAAACCAATATGTGAATGTGTAAAAATTTGACAAGTGACAAAAAAATGTGTTAAAGAAATGATAAGTTGCAAAAAAAAATTTTATTAATAATGATAGATTTCAAATAGTAAAAATGAATTATTAAAGTGCCACTTATGAGTTGTATGCAATTAAAAAGCTACTTAAATCAGTTGACTAAGAGTACTCTTGCTTTTCACTAGTTAGCTCGCTAACATATTTAGCAAGGACTATCGGATTATAGTTTGGCTATCTACCATTTGTCTTTCATTTTGACTTTGTATGAATTTAGTTATTGTGCATTTCACATAAACTATGAATTATTTGAAATATAATTAGCAAGATAACGTTTCATCAACGGTAAGACAGGGTAGAAAGTAAGCTTGCCGACCACAGTCGCGTTAAAAGATATATCACGTTGACTAGGGGTGATAATGGGTTAGGGAACGGACCGTCCCATACCAAACCAGACATCTACTGAATCTGGATAATGTGAAGGACTTAGAACCGAACCAATTTCGTGTTTTTCAAGGTGGTCTAGTTTTTGTTAATAGGTTTTGTCTGGTCTACCTGCATAGTGGTCATATCTAAGGCGATCACGGATCAAGGATCAAACTGGCCTAGGACAAAAACCGGATAAGGTATGTGGAAAACAAGAACGGTCCTTGGTCTTGCTGGTCTAGATTGGTTCTTAGTTTTTTTGGGTCAACCTGCGAGATGCTTACCCCTAATATCGACAAATTTTTTTTTTACAATTTTTAGTTCTAACTTTTATCTTTTCATTGTTTTTTATTCAATATTTTTGTTTGGATAGTAATAAGTTTGTCGTTTGAATGTGTTTTGATAGCATGTAATACAATCATAAAGTGTTTTTTTCTTTAAATATATGAAGCACTTCTTATCTCTATGGTTGCAAACTTTTGGGTAGGTGAAATATATTTGTGGGAATCATAGCTTTTCATTTTGCATTGTTGTCTTCACCTTTTGTGTAGAGCAATGACAAGTATCACACTTACGTAGTGACTTGTCATTACCATATTGCTTCTTTATGGCTTCTTCTTTATGCCCCAAGTCCTTTCTTTGTTTGTGTTTTTTATCACATCCTAGTGAAACAAGGGTTCAGACAAGCATATAGTGTTGTAATGTAAATATTATCGGTAATGCATCATATCTCATAATCATCTTTATAATCATCTTTCCAGACACATGTATATATACGGTATACATGTGTTGAAGAAAAGATGATGACTAGATGTAATGGATAGTTACTACAAGTATTGGGGAAGTAGAAGTGCTCTCACTAACAACGAAGGACCAAGTTGAAATTTTTACAGATCAATTGTTTTTTTGTTATATGTTATTGGTTAGTGTCAGGTCCGTCATATAACAACAAGTCAAAACCAAATTGAATTTCAAATATATAATAAAAACATGTTAATGGCCATTAGAAATGGATAATAGAAATACAATATTTTTACGACTAATCTCTAATGGTTATTATTTTTTGAAACACTCTAAACAATCATTTTTCAATATAACAAATACAAGTTTGCTCACACCTCATCACTAATCTGAATACGTCATCTAGATCATCTAGAGAATACATTTTAAAGTAGATTAAAATATTAAAAAAATAAGAAGCAATTCACAATTCAACCTATAAGTTTCACGTTAACATTAAAATAACCAAACAAACAATCCAGAAATAATCAAATAGTAAAGTAAAACTTAAAGAAATATATCTTTAAAAAAACAAATACCAAAATTGAAAATTATAGGTTGTTTAAGACCAAGTTTGAGAGAGACGGAATGTAACCATGGATAATGAGGTAGTCAACGGTAGGTGTTCTGACATTAAGGATCCTAGTGAAATCAGGCAGTCGGGGGCTTGGGCTTGCAATGCCGATCAAACCGTTTAGATTCATGTTTGTGATCGAACTAATCGTCTATTCAGTTAACCTTAATATTTTAATTTTGTAAATTGTGACTAATTATCAAATTAATTGTTTAATGTTTGGACTAATAGAGTAATGAACTCACTTTTTGTTAGACCGTTCATGGGTATCTAGGTAATTTAGTTTAGAAGAATTAAAGGAAAAATGAGCTTAATTCTATAAATAGTCATAAGAATTTGTCAAATATGTGTAAAATAGTTTACAATAGGTTTATATCTACATAATTTTATAGCTTAAATATATTTTTCTTGGTGTTTAGCATCAAAATTTCAAAGCTCGATAGCAAAGTTTCATGGGGTTAGCATTCATATTTCTAGAGGGTCGATCAGGATTATATCGTATATATACAAAAAAAATTAAAATTATATGGGGTACGTCCGACCTCTTGGCAAACCATAAGTTTGCCCTTGCTCGCTAATACAAGTAACTCTCATTATATCTGCGAGTTAGTTGGAGATTTGGTTGACCAACCTAAGATGAGCCTGACCGGTATGGGTTTTACCTGTCTGGTTGGTTTTGAAAAGTGGGTATACTCAACAAAATCGATTGTTAAATCAATTAATTCAAAAATAATGTTCTTATACCACTTATTAGATGGTATATTAACTAATATTATGTTTTTTGGTTTAAAAGTGAAATTGATAAATATTATGTTCTATGATTTAAAAGGGAAATTGATTAACATAGAAAGTTCTAAATTGAGTAATCAATAATACGTGTTTGATAGAAAGCTCAAGAACACAAACTCTCAAAATCATAATACAATTTGATAATTAACAATGTTAGGGTTTACCGTTACATTGATTCGTATATATACAAACTCCTATATGAAATCTAGCTAAGATCTTTATGTAATCTATAAAGATGAATACAAAATAATAAGCAACAATTTACAAAACCTGAATAAAAAGTAAAGATAATTTTCTTCTATATTTATTCGATCTTCCACTTTTTAACGCATTATTCTCAACGACATGATTTTCTTCATCATTCCCAAATCTTTATTACGTATTGTGGCTTTTTCGACACCAAGCTACAATAGTAACTTAATCTTCATTAGCATTATGCTTCACATAGAAACTCTTCTACAACACTAGTACAATTTTGTTAGTCTGAAGTTGCTTTTTTTTCAGTACTTACATTGCCATCATCATTTGTAATGTTTCAGTCCTTGACCAATCAATACTTTGTTATTTGTCATTCATTTACCATTAGTATTGTTATTTTCATCAGAATTTGAGTATGAATAAAATTACCATTTGTAGTATTAAGTTTAGTTTTAAATCATTTGTTCTTAGTATCATACACTCAACATATACCCTTTAATTGGAGTTGATTTCTAAAGTTCTAATATCAGGTGATATAATTGAGTGAAAATTGCTTTTTTAGATATATATGTATGACCTATACAAATTTGAAAGCAGAATGTCACAAATTGAATGTTAGTATGTGCAAAACAATGTTTTTAGAACTAGATTGGGTCAGTTGGTCGGATTGGGAAATGTATTGGTCAAATAGAACCGATTCAATTATGTCTACTAAGACAGATTTCATTCGAATCGTCTAGTTACCGGTCGCACCCAACCAGGTGGTTGGACAGGATGTCAATTTTAATATTTTTAATCTTTTATGGCCCTAAAAACCATTTCGCTTTCTTCTACATGATAACTTGATTGTAAGGCAAAGTAATGAAAGAACAGTTTTTTGGACCTTAAAAAGAACAAAAAGGGTTTTGAGAAAAACATTATGAAGAAAATTCACCCTAATGGGTTATGGGCTCTAAAGCCCATTAACATAGCAATCGAGTATACGACTAACTAATATTTAGTTTTGGCCCAAAGAGAAGATGTCAAGTGAGAAGCTATATCGAAAGCTTCAGGCCCAAAATCTTGTAGGATTCCCAATCAATTCTTCGATAGTCCAAGATGCAAGATTAGTTTGATAATAAAATCCTTCATTTGGTTTGTAAATTTGCACCTATTATGTATAAAAGTGTTAAAATCTAGTTTTTTTAAGCTCTATTAACGTAATCCATTATTTCGATGAACAACTATAAAATAAAATACGTGTAAAGCACATGATGGTAAAGTAATCTTGATACACGTATGAATAAAACTCGCATATAATCACTATCATCTTGTATTAATGACAATTAGATTGACACCATTAAGTTTATCTCAAGTGATAGTTTACATTTCATATTGTTTTCTTAAAAACTTGTATGGCCCAACATAAACGCCAAAGCCTTTACATTGTTCCAAGACACCATAGATGGTGATTGATTCATGTACACATCACTCATTTATATAAATAATATTTGTATTTTTAATGAATCTCATAAGAATCACCGATAATTATCCACGGTATTTATTGTTGTCAATATTTCATAGTTATTACTTATAAACATTTATAACTATATTTATAACATCTAATAGAAAAAAGGTTTTTTAAAACACGTGTTATCATTCTAGCATAACAAAGTACACATGTTATTATTCCAGCATATAAAAAAAATCATTTTCTCATCTCTCTCTCTCATAATAAAAACAATCAATTTGACTTTTTTTAACTAAAATATGCTAAAACAAATATATTTATATTTATATTTCTTATCTCTCTCATATTAAATGATAATTATTGTAAATAAGTAAACTCAATTATTAAATATAGACTCATACTTTCTAAAACATTATATGTTATAACTTTTAAATGTTTATTATATTTTAATTTCATCAATGGATGATAATGTCTAGAAAATAAATATTTATAAAACTAATGATTTTGATATGTTTTATTTATTCCACCTATATAATACATGGTCTCTAACCTAGTACAATGATATATCTAGTAATTGAATATCTCAACTTGATTCAGTTACAACATTGTGTTGTCATGTTTATATCATATTATTATCAAACACTCGATGTTATATTTCTTTATATATTCTTAGTCATGATAACAATTTTCATATTGTTCTTTAAATATATCTTCTAGCAACATATGTTAAAAATCATATCCAAATCTAAAATTGTTGGATGCTTATTTCTTAAAACTCTTTAGGTAAAATACGTATTTTGTTTAATCAAAATCATTATTACTTTCTTCCTTTCCATAAATTTGGTCACATCTTTATTCAACAACATTGAGTATTAATAAAACAATATAATTGTGAAATCCACTAGATCAACCTATAACACTCATCTTAAGTTTTTTATATTGTTTTTCTAAATAATTGTGATAATATAAGCATGTGGAGAGAAACAAATTGAATGCACATGTAAGTTTGATGTCTCAAAAACCAGAGGGGGGGGGGGCATTCTATAAGGTGTTGTTGTTGCAAAGCCCATGACCATGGCCAGGGTGTTCAAATAAGACGATGACGTGACACCATGACGATATGTTCACGAAACATACTTATCCATAAACCTTGCCTAACCGATCTTCGTTCACTTGGACTATGTGTGTTTACCAAACAAGTACAACGAGACCTTATACCAGTGTATAAAAGATCATTGAAATTTAAAAATAATGATGATGATAACATGTGTTTGTTGAAATTTATTTTTCAGACAACCAAATACTAAATAATGAATAAGATTTGATATCGATAATTTAAAAGCATGTTCCTTTTTAGAATATTGCTAGCATTACAACTGACATGTGGCGTATGACTTGATTTCGACATGAGATAGAGCAGTGACAATGAATAGAAATTAATGGAAGTATTCATCGGATCTTCTATTTATTGTCTTAGTCGGATCATTTTTTATATTTTTCGTAACATATATAATCGCGAGTGGTTGTGTGATGTAGTAATGAACAAATATGTTATAGCAAAAAAATACATATACCATGTTATATTTAAAATATGTCGTAATATTTGGTCTCTGGTCCGGATAAACTTTTTTAGGCGCCAATGATTTGTTTATCCATACTAACATTGGTGCGGTTGATAGAATAATTTTGCCCCGACTAGCAAGTTTCATAAAGATCAATGGGCTTAATTTGTCCTTGTGATACATCATCAAACAATTAACTTAGCATAAAAATTGAAATATTTAATTATGTTTGTTTTATCCTAATATATCTATTTACTTTAATAAAAAAATGTTTTAAGTTGTCACTTGTCACAATATTAGACATCCTAAATCTAATTTTCTCGTTTCTATTTCATATTAAATACTTACATTAACTACTACTTATATTATTTAGTTTTTTGAGATTAAAATAGTTTTTAATAAATTAAGAAAGAGTCGTTTTTATAAAAGTAATTTCAAAAGAAACAATCTTTTGTATAACATAAGTAATTTTATAAAACATCAAACTTTTTTTAAAAATACAAAATATTTAAATCAATGTTTTTAGAAATTAAATTTTTATGAACCATAAAAAATTAAAATTGAAAGTTATAATGAGAATTTTTAACAAATGACATTTTTAAAACGTTTTGATTTAGAACGAATTTTTAAATATTTTTAGGTAAAAAGAATTTAAAATAAAAGTTCAAAGAAAACAATATCATTGTTTATTACTTATATTTCTTACTTATACGTAATTTTAATCATATAATATTTCAATATATCATATTATAATTAATAAATTTCCATTACTAATTATTTAGTATTTATTTATTCAACACGTATAATACACGAGGTACTAACCTATTTAAGTATATAAGAGCTAAAAGAGTTAACAAAAACCAAGGATTACATCGCTCTTGATATCCTAAAGAGAGTATAACTTCTTAACTTGAGCAAAAAAACTAGTGAATGAGATGAATTGATAATAATATGGAGACATGAATATTAAGGAACAAGTACAATTAGGTTTTTGTCCATTGTTTGAATAACTTTCCATAATATCTTTTGACATCAGGAACACTCTTTCAAAGCATATATCTTGTTTATTTTCATTTGAAATAGTGTTTCTTATGACAGAAAATAAGAATGTTATCAATGTTTTTTGCAGTTTAAAAGATAAGCATGTGTCAATTTAATCATTACCAAATATTTCTACACTACCAGCAAACAATAGTTTGAAAACATACAAAACAGCTGTTTGAACATAAAATGGACCGCTTGCTTGTAGGTTATTCCAAATCTCTCGGCCTCGTGAATTTTAAATGGTCGTTTGAGTTTATCTTCAAACCATCCCTTGAGTTGGGGGTTGTGTGTTTGAATTTAGAGGTGGTGTAGGTATAATAACAATATTACCCTTTTTAAATACATTCAAAGTATCATCACTAATGTTTTGATAAAAAATAATATTGATTCCAACATTCACCTAGTCTAAGTCAAAGATTGGCTTCAGTTACGGTTAGGTTCTGTTAATTGAACTCATCAACCAAAAATAAATGTCGATTAGACGCAATTATGGGCTTACTTAGTATGAAATGAACCATTTGACTTTGACCATGGAAAGTCAAAATCCACCCATAGCAAACATAGATAATTGGGAAAAGGTGGAGATCTAATTTAAAATTAAATAATAATATTATTACAGTGGGAATCAAATCAAAGCAAAGTGATTAAAGAAATGAAGTTAGTCATAATCAAGTTGCAAAGGGTGAGTGAGTGGTATGATTGTGGCACAGTCAGCACCATGTGGTTTTTAAGCTCTAGACTAGATTCCCTTTCAAAAAGTATTATTTATTTATTTATGTGGAAGTAGTATTTGTATTTCATCTCAATGAAATGTATTCTTGTTGTAAAAGAAGCTTGTTAAATTTATCAGACACTCGTTTAAATAAAAGAGTTTGTTAATAATCTAATTGTTATGGTATTAAACACATAAGCATGTTCATACTTTATACACTATCTTGTGAAACCCGAGTTTGTAATAGGTGGTTGTTTAATTCAATGTTATTTTATATCATATAATTGCTTACACATATAAAAATATTCTCAAGATGACTTCGACTAGTTTACATTTTACATGTATACTTTATAGTTAGAATATTTTACGTTTATCTATTTTGACCTAGTGAATTGACTCATTTACAAGCGGATGAAATGATAGGGAAAATTGAGACGGTTTTTGGGTTTGTTTGGGTTATTTGAATCGAATACAAAATTAGTTTTTGATCATTCTCTAGGTTTAATCATTGTTTCTTAATTTGACCATCTGAAGCACCTGGGTGGCGGTATTATTGCACCACTACACACGCCACATCAATAGTGAACGCCACACCCTTCCATCATCCTTTGATTATGGCGAGATAGAGTGAGACTGTGGTGACACTCTATCTCTCCACCATACTTTTGCTTTCTTTTTTCCTCCTCTACACCGCAATTATCCACGTAGCGTGCCACTTCATCACCTAGCCGTGTGCGGTGCACCCATCACAATGGGTCTTACAATATTCATAAAGTCACAAGGTCATGAGCTTCCTGCATGTGATATTTTCTAAACGTTCAAAAAAGCAAATCTAAAATAAAAGGCATGCACATTCATAACGTACATTCCTAGACACACTAACATCGATTACGAAAAACCAAAAAAGAAAAAAGAAAAAAAAGTAAAACCTAGAATTAAATGAATAAAATACGGTAATCTATATGTCAAAGAAACAGATTGTTTTCAAGACATCTAAGGTAATTACATCACTAGTTGTTTTAACAATATTCTAAGCAAAAAAATTAATTTTGCATGTGGTATCCTTGTGATATAAATTCATGAAAAAAGCTGAAAGATATATTGAAAAAGATGTTAAAGAAAAGCTAATATTAAATTGTAATGTATGTAATTTACTTTGGCTTGACAAGTTATCGTCTAGAAAAAAATTAACCTTAAAAAATGAGAAAAAGAAAGCATGTTGTCAGCAATGGCGTGCAACCTTGACAAACCCACCTGGGTGACTCTTCATCTAAATAACTACCTCGACCTTTGCAAAATAACAACATCAACATCAAACAAAGAAACAACACCTTTTCAATTTCACACATGGTTTTTCTAAGACTATTTTCTTTATAAATTATATAAGTTATATACGTTATTGTTTGAACCTTTAAAAACCTACGTGTTTATATTTAAAGAGACTCGTGAAGATATGTAATGGTATTGAGGAAAGAAGTGACTTAACCTATGGAATAATAGCAAGAACAAACACAACAATGTAGTGTGATTCACTTTGTCAATTTGATCGGGCAACATCGAAGACTCTACTAAAGATATTTTATATTAGTTTCAAAATCAGTATAGTTTACAAATAAAAAAAAACTTTAATTGTATATTAAGGTAAAACATGTTCTTAAATTTGTTGAATCTACTGAAAGTGACCTAAAATTTCATATCTAGTCTATTGACTATGTTATAAGGAATGTTCTTCGCTAAGAACAATCTAATTACACGTGGAGCCTACCGATCCAACAAGTATCAATCCTCCTACTTTCTATTTTCTAGTTTTTTTGATGGTTCACGTTACTTTTTATTAGACAAAAAATATCTAATGTCGAAAAATAATTAAAGAGGTTGAATGCTCTCATGCCAGTTTCAACCTAAGTAACATATCATCACAATAACAAGACTATAACAATAATAAAGAACACGTGAATGTTAAGTGATTATCTTCATCAATTTGATTAGGACACGTCCACATGATTAATTCCAGGATTCAATTTACAGTTCTTATGAGTGTGTCAATTTTTATTAGTCGAACAAGGTTAAATCCTGTTTTCTGACTTTGCTCAACCAACTAAAGAACTACCCTAAAATTTCGTAGAGGTTAGAGGCCGTACTTCTACTTTTGAGATTTGGAGAATCTAAAAGGTCACAATTGCCTAGCTTATAACTAACAAATTGAGTTAGGGGCTGATTGATAATTTTTGAATAATTAAATGTTAAACTAATAAAAGGTCTTAACCATTAAATGTTGAACCATTAAAAGTTTTGAACTATTAAGAGTTAGTATATAAATTAACTATTTAAAAATAAATGTCTAATCAATTCAGATAAGATGTCTTAAACATTCAGACTTAGTATAATGCTTAACCATTCAGAGGCAAATGTCTTAACCATTCAAACATTTGATAGCGAAACAAACAGTCTGACCACATAAGTGTTGAACCATTCAAACAACTGAACCACTAAGAGACTGAAACAAACAACTCTTTAGTGTAATTAACTAAGGTGATTATGGGTGTAAATAAGCAATCTAAACTTTTAACTAATGTTGACATGTTACCCATAATACGTCTATCAAAAAATATTGCCTACGTTTTCATTATTCATTCATTTTCTTAACTTTCCCGCTAAAATCAAACTCAAGGGTGCATCTAGAGTATTAACGAGTCGAGCCAGGTGAAGCTCAATCTTAACTCGTTTCCTTAAGATTCCTTAACTTTCTCTCTAAAATCAAACTTAAGGGTACATCTAGGGTTTAAACGAGCCGAGCCAGGTCAGGCTCAATCTTAACTCGTTTCCCTAAGATTCCTTAACTTTCCCTCTAAAATCAAACTCAAGGACGCATCTAGGGTTTTCACGAGCCGAGTCAGGTCAGGCTCAATCTTAACTCGTTCACAAACCATGACATTTTTGAGTTTTTCCAAACAACCATCAAACGAGTCATGAGTTTTTTAACCGGCCTTTTAACGTAGTCGGACATAGCTCCGTATTACAGAAAACACCAAAATAACATCTCCCATTTGAGAAAAAGTCATTAAAGAAAAAAATAAAGAAAGATTCTCCTTTTTTCCTTCAAGAAAAATGTTCCTATCATCCTCTGTTTTGGGGTTAGCGTGCTTACGGGTGATCTTTACAAAATCGGTCAAGCATCGAAGCAGGCAGATAATTTGGGAATTGGTGTAAATTCCGATTTATACACATCCACATCACTCCTCTTCTTCAAGTGGCAAACATATCTTTTCATCGTGGGGGAATGTTGTCTCTTTTGCTTCTATTTCTTATTCTCTGTTTCATGGGTCCATTTGTGTTAACTTAAAATCTGTGCCTCTGTGTGCTCTGTTTCTGCAAAAAAAGCCCCATCTTTGCATCAGTTTTGGTACTTTACCCTTTGCACCATAGATATACATACACATTTATGTGTATATATGTGTCAAGATCCTGTGTAACACCACATTCAAGTGCCTGCGACCAAAAAAGGTAATAAAAAAATTGGGTTTTGTTGGGGTTTTCATGAGATTAACTTGTGGGCTTTGTCCTTTGATTCTTGATTTCAAGTGGGTGATTAATGATTATGCATTTATGCCTTTGATTCTGCTAATTAAACGTTGATTTTGTTGCATTTAAGTCTTTTAATTGGTTATTAACTGAGGAAAAGATGCTGTTTGTCTAGTGAAACTTGAAGATTTGAGCTTATTTATGTGAGAATTTTATTTATGAGAATGAAATTAGGTTGAGTGTGATTTGTGCTTGTGGGTGTGTGTGTGTGTGTGTGTGTTTCTCTCTCTACTGTGTGTTGTAGAGAGAATAAATTAGTGTGGAGGAG
This sequence comes from Flaveria bidentis, assembly GCA_018326385.1. NCBI lineage: Eukaryota > Viridiplantae > Streptophyta > Magnoliopsida > Asterales > Asteraceae > Flaveria > Flaveria bidentis. The sequence goes on along the minus strand of BJCM01072950.1, from coordinate 17,693 downwards.
TGTGTGTTACTGTTGGTTTTGTCCCCTGCGCTGACCGAGCTCCGTGGGATTTGCCGCTGAACCAGGGCACACCGTCTCTATTCCTCCTCTTCATCTTCAAGTTATCAACAATTTATATCATCATTTCATTATTCATATTCTCTCTCTCTCTCTACACTTTATCTTTCACACAGTTTCACTCACTGGTGTCAAGAATCAAGATTCTCTTTGAACAAGTATAAATTCATAACCTTTTCTGTGATCTTGATTCTTTTTGGTTTTCTTGAAGCAAAACCTAATGATATTTTTATTGAAAGATGCATTTTATAGGTATTTGAAGTTGGTTTTCTTCCAGGTTTTAGGGTTTTGGGATGCAATTAGTGTGATTTGAAGTTGATTGATTTAAGTGGGGAGTTAACTGTTTAAAAGGTGTTGAAGATGAAGTTCATGAAACTTGGATCCAAACCTGATGCATTCAAGACTGATGGAAACAATGTGTGGTAATGTTTTATTTCTTTTTGCTTATTTCTTCATATCTTCAATTTACACCATGAGTTTATCAGTTTAGAGATGATATAGATGTTTAGTTTTTGTTACTGTTTATGCCCCATGACTATGAAGGTGACCATGGTGCACACTGTTGTGACTTGAATCTATGACTTACAGTGCACCTTGGCCCCTGGTGCACCCTGTGGTGACTTGAACCGATGGCCTGCAGCACACCTTGGTCCCTGGTGCACTCTGTGCAGACTGATCTCATGATCAATCTTTTCTTTATGTTTTATGCTGTATTGTTACTGTTTTTTCCTGGTGGTTATACCTTTGGAAATAAGGAAAGATTGGATCTATATTTCCTCCCAAATCATATTCTTGCTGCAATATAAATCGCTCGAAAGATAATAGTCTATTTGATTTTGGACCATAATCGGTGAGTAACAGTTAACAAATACATATGCTCTGCAGGTTTGTAACATCTGAGTTGGCAACTGATATCATCATCAATGTAGGAGATTCAAAGTTCTATCTACACAAGGTATGTTGATCTGCATAAAATAAACATTAAAGGATCTTGTAACAAAAAAGGTGTAGGTTTTTTTTGGAGTTTTTGTAACAAATTTCTTTCTTTTTTCCAGTTTCCACTTCTATCTAAAAGTGGTCGGTTACAGAAGTTGGTTGGAAACACAGATGAAGAAATTGCCATTCATGAAATCCCAGGCGGTTCAACAGCGTTTGAAATATGCGCCAAGTTCTGCTACGGTATGACAGTAACCTTAAACGCGCACAATGTTGTCTCTATATATTGCGCTGCTGATTATCTTGAAATGTACGAGACAATCGATAAAGGAAACCTTGTTTACAAAATCAGCGTGTTCTTGAATTCAAGTATTTTCAGAAGCTGGAAAGATTCAATTATTGTTCTTCAAACAACCAGATATATGACATCATCATCTGAAGAACCAAAGCTAGTCAACCTTTGCATAAACGCTATAGCTTCAAAAGCCTCGGTTGATGTCTCAAGAGTTGACTGGTCATATACTTACAATCGTAAGAAGCTTCCAGATGATAAAGAACCCATAAATGAATTAAATGGCGGGCTTAGAAGCCGAATAGTTCCAAAAGATTGGTGGGTTGAGGATTTAGCTGAGCTGGAAATTGGTTTATACAAACAAGTTCTTGTGAGTATTATGAATAAAGGTTTGGTATGTAATGAAGTTATTGGTGAAGCTTTAAAAGCTTTTGCTTTAAGAAGATTACCAGGTTTTAACAGAAGCATTGTACACAGTAGTGATATTTTGAAAGCGCGATCTGTAGTAGACATTATTGCTAGGTTACTGCCATTGGAGAAAGGTTGTGTTTCTTGCGAGTTCTTGCTAAAGTTGTTAAAAATAGCAATTTTGGTGGACTCGGGAGAAACGGTGAAAAGGGATTTGGTCAAACGGATTGGTCAACAATTGGAAGAGGCTAGTGTGCAAGATCTTTTGTTCAAATCCAAAGAAGGTGATGGTGAGACAGAGGGCTTGACTTATGATGTCAATATAGTTCATGAAATAGTGAAGGAGTTTATAGTTCAAGATCAGATTGGAGAATGTGAAGATGAAGAACATGAGATTCAAGAAACGGGAAGAATAACAAATGGAGGGATTTTGTCGGAAGCTTCAAAGCTAATGGTGGCTAAATTGGTTGATGGTTACTTAGCTGAGATATCAAAAGATCCAAATTTACCTTTAGAAATGTTTGTTGATCTTGCAGAGATGGTGTCGGGTTTCCCTAGACCTGCTCATGATGGGCTGTATCGCTCCATTGATATGTATCTCAAGGTAAAAACTTGAACCATATAACATAGAGTGCATAACAAAAATGCTTTTGCTTATTTGTTTGTGATCTTGAATTCTTGATGCAGGCACATCCTGGGATTACCAAAAGTGAAAGAAAGAGAATATGCAGACTTATGGACTGCAAGAAACTGTCTGTGGATGCATGCACGCATGCGGTTCAGAATGAGCGGCTTCCTATGCGTGTTGTGGTGCAAGTTCTCTTCTTTGAGCAAGCAAGAGCTGCTACGTCCTCAGGCAGCAGCACTCCTGATCTTCCAAGGTCAATTAAAGCGCTAAACGCCCCTAACGGAAGACCTGCCGCAGCCCCAGAAGAAGACTGGGACGGTGTTGCAACAGTTGAGGAACTCAAGGCCTTAAGGGAAGAACTAGCAACTTTGAGAATGAGGAATCACGGTCCTAAGAGCACTGTATCAGATAAGGCTTCGGTTCCTAGAGTCAAAGGGCTACTTGCGACTAAGAAAATATTCTCAAAGATTTGGTCGAGTAAAGGTGGAATTAGAGAGAACAGTGGTTCGGATTCATCTGAGAGTCTCGGTTCTGCTAATCCTGATGAAAGCAAATCAACGCCATCACGGAAAGAGAGATATTCAATGTCTTAAGCATTTCATTAAACAGATGGTGTGCCTTATTATAGTTCTAAGCAGAGAGAAGAATAAGAAGTTTATTATCAGATTATGTAATCGATTAGGCGTATGATCCTTTAAATTGAATCCAACTGAAATCCCTTTTCTCTTAATCATGTGATCCTTAATTCCTTATGTATATAATACTTTTCCAGCAATTCAAGATTAAGGTAGTGGTGCTAGCTTCAAAAAAGATACCAATGAATAGCAGCTAACATACAACCCTTACAAGCACTCAAGGCTCATCATCTTCAATATCCAAACTTTACCAATTACAAGAGAATTAAAACAAGTGCAATTACACATCCTATATATTTACATCCACTGTAAAAGCCTAGATTAGTTAGCCACAGACTACATTTTTCCTTGCAAATCTCCGTGATGAAGGTACAAGAAAATTAACACAACAAACCCCCCCAAAAGAAAAAATCAAACCCCGAAAGCCACAAGCCACAAGCCAAAAAGCCAGCTACTTTACTACCTCCGGTCTCCGGATACTCCATTCTTCACTTGATGTAATGTTAGTGTTTCTTGAATTAGATCAGTTCTACACTTGTGGTGTTCTCACACACTTAGTTTGTAACATATGGGTTCTCAAGCTGCAATCTTTGACCTGTTCAATTTATTATAACAAAATCACTAATAAGAACCAGGTAGACAATACGACTAGAAAATGGTGATGATTGGGTTCTTTTTCTTTACCTTGAGGGCTGCTGACATTGACAATAAACCTTTGCAAAACCGAAGCAAAGCTTGCTCTTTTGCACACAGATTTGCAAGCTCGGTTACCATTGAATTAACTTCCTCTACCTAAAAAGTTCATGGTTATATCAAATTTTAGCTAATTTGTAGACACCAGAAAGTAAAGCTTTAGTGAAACTAAAAGTGATATGGATCAAATCACCTTCACACAAAGTGAGCATATTGACGAACACATGGCCTGCATCACATCAAGTGCTGAATTTATAACGTCTCTCATGCTTTGGAGGTCAGCCTGATAGGATCAACACCAATGTAAGGTTTTAAGCATTTGAGAAAACATTTGGAACTGAAAAGGGTCAAACGGTATAAACGTACTATTGCTCCACCAACTGGAAGACGAAGAGTGCTAGCTTTTAAAGATTCTATTGCTCCGAGCAATGATATCGAATGATCTTTATCTAGAGAAGCCCATTCTTCCAGAAAAGCCATCTATATATGCAGATAATAAGAGATGATATACAGTTAAATTGCTAAATAACAAAAAAAAAGATTGTCTGTTTTAAAAATATGGAAAAACTTACTTGTTCCTTGAGAATGGTGGCCAACTTGAGTTTTTGCCTCAACAACTGCAATCTGTGTCTTTTTTTGGTGACTGAGTCGCGTAAATCAGAGATTGTAATCCATGCATTCCAGAGATGTTTCTGGACACAAAGCCAAAATTTGGCTCATTAGGTCAGATTTGTGTAAATTAATGATACAGAATGCACCAAGATTGGTCCCGTAGTTATAAATGAGGGTAGATGCAAGCTAGTGGAATTCATAATAACTATTCAGAATAGATCTAGCCCTAAATGGTAAAATCAATTAATGCTGGATCTATGATCTAGTGCAGGTTTGTGCAGCTTCTACAGTCTTTAGAATACAGTAATACATTAATGGAAAATTCAATCAGGAACATGACAATTTCAACCCATTTAATCATATGTTGTTTTGTATGTGGATAAAACTATTAAAAACTTGAACTATATGGTAAACAAATCAGATAGGTTGAAAGGCACCCGAAAGTGTATTTTCAAAGCAGAAAACCTCCTATAGTTTATCCTAAGAACTAAAAAGTTGATTATTATTGAAAACATGTAGTTAAATTCAGAACACTGGTTCAATATTTTGGAGAAAAAGTGTTTTAGTTCAGCCCACCCGAGTCGAAAAGTACAAAAAGTTACTCGCTGCGACCCCAACCTGATTTGACCTACTGCCCAACCCACTCACCAGCACATTAGCCATCTCTGAAGAGAAGCATAATGTCATGCAATTCCAAACTGAATACCACTGTACACATGGGACTGAGCTAGGAGGCACTTGCAGCTAGCATAGTAGTGCATAAGTTTACTAAAATTAAAATCAAAACCAAACTATTAATTAACCCAAACATTACCAAAAGTCAAATCAAACCCAACACCCAAAAAAGCTTCATCTATATCTTATTTTCATAACCCAAAATTTCTAAAATCCTACTTTCATGTTTCAGGTTGCATCTAAATTATGGATACCTTCATCTTTAATGTCAAAAATATTGAGTACTTTTAAATGCCACAGTATTTGTTGTACTAGTTAATCTCTTGAAAAAACAACACCATACTCAGTAAAATCCACTCATAGAGTAGGGTCTAGGGAGGGCTGGAACGGATGCAAAACCTTACCCCTAGCCGATGGGATAGAGAGGCTGCTCCTAGCGAGACCCCTGGCTCAAAGAACCTTTAAAAGGGACAGAGACAATTTATAAGAAATGTGATTAGACATCACCCTAATATGACTTGTAGATTTTATCATCATATAAGAATTTATCTTGATAGTATATACTCGTAGATTGAAAAGCTTAAGCATCCATCTCTTGGAACTTTACCTGTTCTATTGATTTGGAGGCTTTTCAGTTGTAATAGTACTTTCCATTGCTTCTATTGAACTAATGAACTATTCTTTTGAGATCATAAGAATTTATCCTTTTCTTTACCTTCTAGATGGAAATTTTAACTTTTGGAAGAGAACTAAAAAAAACAATTAGCGGGTTTTAGTTTGGGATGGAATTAGGTTAAAGATTCAAGTAATTTAGGTGTTGGCTTTGATTTTACATAATAATAAGGCTTGGTTTCAACAACGATCTAAGCTGGATTTATAATTTAAAAAATTCATGCATGTGTTCTAGAGCTTTGATGAAAAATATGAAAACTGAAGAAATAATTAGAGGTTAAAAATGATGAAAAAGAAAAAGGAGAACAAACAGGGTGAATGACCAAAATATCCATCACATACCAAGCAAGCACACAATGGGGGTTAAGAGCTGGTGGCCAACAGAATCCATATTCCATGCCATAGTAATAAAAGTGAAAGGAAAGGGCAATTAGTAAATTAAACAACTTAAGGGCCTAATCCATAATTTCCCATATAGCACAAGGCGATTAAATCCACCCTCGAATGATAAATATATAATCAGTTTCTACATTATGGACCTCCTTATAGACTTTCTAGCTCTGCCACCAGTTACATCCAAACAGTCTGCTTTTGGGATAATATGATCATGTTTGGAAGTTGTTATCATATTATGATTATATTAACGTTATAGTTATTTAACACTAATCTAAATCATTTATTGATAAGGATATACAAGTGTGTATGCATTAAGAAAGATAGAAACAACCTAACACAAGCTATTACTAAGTTAACGAGTAAAAATTGTGACATGTTATCAAGATGATTCTAGAGAACGCTTACTATATACAAAGGTCTTCTCCAATGGAAAATAATATTCTTTAGAACAAGTGTAGTTAGTGGTTGCGGTCGCTGGTTGGGTTGAGAGGACATTTGGTAGCTAAATATCTAAAGCGTATTTCTCAAAGCTTATTATCTCATTAGTGGTTTCTATGCAAAGGGTTAACTTTGAAAAAAAGGAAACAAGATCATTAATGTCTTCCTTATCCTTATATATTACCAAATTAAACCATCATGAATTACACTTCTCTCCGGTCCTAGCATTAACAAACCTCTAAACAACAGCAATTATGACAAAATATTGCAATTTAGCATACACAATTTGTGATCATATTCATACCTCTGAACTATGTCTCTGCTTCAGCAAAGTATCTTCAGTCCTAGCATTAACAAACCGCCACTGCAATTGCCTATTATAAAGAAGCCTCAATAAATGTGCATCAACAATTCGACTCTCACCAACTTTACCCCTTCGAACATCAACAGCAAAGCTAAGAACCGAAGGCGTTTCACTAAAACTAGTACTAATTGTTCCAGAAACCGAATTCCTTCTTGGACTAATCATCCCCCTAGATGGCGAAAACGCCCTTGAAGGCGTCATAAACTTACTTGGAGACGCAGGCCTCATCCTATTCGGGGAAGCCATGGTTCTCGGTGAAGCTAAAGGGCTCTCACCAGAAAACCTCTTGGCAAGAGCCATTTTCGAAGGCGTCACAAGCTTTGAACCAGGACTAGTCGAGAAAGGTGCACCAGGGTCCTGCAACCGCCTCATTCTACTATTCGTTTCTTGCCAAAACTTAGCTGATACAACCATCCCTTTGGGTCCACTATGCGAACGACTCAATCCAAAACCCTCTTGCACTCCAGACGTGCTACCCGACGACACACTATCAGTATCCGAAGTAAGATCAGTTTGCACCATTGACAACCCATTAACCGAATTCCCACTCGAAATCTGTTGAACTGGAGAACTACCCAAATCAAGACTCAATCTACCACCATCAATTGAAGACCTTCTACCCTCCAAATTCATAGACTGATGCAAAGCCCTAATCACATTCCCAGATCCAATTATGTTACTTTTCTCAACCCCACAATCAAGACTCAAACTTTTCGACAAAATCGTCTGATTCGATTGACGGGCTCGAGCCGGCCACCGGTGCTGATCCGAGGGTCTAGTGTTCTCTGCATGATCCCCAACACCAGTATCCACCTTAGTTCTCACAGGGGTACCTGTTCTTTTTCTTTCAGGGGTACTTTTTCTCACACTATTCAAATTTGGGGACGATGGTGTTGCTTTAGTTTTGCTAATCGGTAGTGAAAAAGCTTCACCTTGAAAAGAAACCGAAAGACTTCTTGTAGATGTGACTAAAAGCTTTGTGGCCGCCGACGGCTCACCGCCGGCGACATTGTTGGATTTCAGGCTAAGATCCGGCCGAGTGGATCGCCGGCGGTCGGCGGAGACGGAGCGTTTCGCCACCGGAGTGGTCGAATTTCTTGAAACGAGGGGAGATGGGAACCTTCTGGAAGACGAATTTGAACTCGAGGTTGAAGTTGAATTGGAGGTTGAAGATGAAGGTGAAGGAGATAAGTATCTTGAAGACACTTGTCTTGATTTGGGTCTTGTAGGTTTGTTAGGGTTTGTAATTCCATTATCTTTCTCAGAAGGCAACAATGGAGGTCTTGATTGGTTTGTTGTTGTTGTTGTTTCGGAAATGGCAGCCACCATCATCAAGAAACAAGATAATCAAATCAAAACCCGAATGAAGAAACCCTTCAAGATTCACCTCACATTGTCGATTTCAACCGGACAAAAGATCAAGAAACGCCCATTTTTCATCGAGAAATCGAACACCCTTCAACACAGAGATCTAGAAACACCATAAAGACTCGAAATCGGCAGATGGGTGGTTGAAAAAACCCACATTTGTTAAAGTTTAGGGTGATTTCTGCAAGGCAGAAGAAGAAGAAGAACAGTGTTGGTGATAGTACAGTGATGGGGTTGAAGATTCAGAAGCTTTTGGGAAGAGAGGTGTGAGATTTGGAAAAAGTGAGGGGTGGGGATAGAAATCACAGAGAGGTGTTTGGGTGAGTGGGGTGGGGGGAGGGGTGTTTTGGGGTAGTGTGAATCTTGGAGAAATCTTACGCTAAACAAAATTAAATCTTTTTAATTGGTGCAACAAAACAAAAACTATGACACTCTGTCCCTTTCTATACTAATTAATTATTATGTTTTAGTTAGTAGTAATAAACGTATAATCAATCTAACTTTATAACTTTCACTAGCGTTTCTCCGTCATGTGCGTTGCGTGTATGAGCCCAAAGCTCAGATGATATTACAGAAACCTTGAAACACAATCAATTTCGGTTGCGGCTACATGCTAAAAACGAAAGCCAACTAGATTCGCACAATCATATCGGTTGTGGCGGCACAACCAGATCCGCAAACCGAAAAAGGCGACGGCTACCGCCGTCGTTGGGAGCTTCACTGCACATTCTCCTAACACCCTAAGGATACCAGACGGAAATAGTAGCCCTACCATCACCATCACGACAGTGAACATCAACCACACTAGGGGCCAAACCGATGCTAACCATCGTAAAAGGTATCGGGTTGAATGAAGATCGTCGAGCGACAACCGTCACCTGCTTTATCTCAACCATAGATGGGAGGTGGAGCGGCAATAGAGACAACATTAGCCAGACTTACAAACATCAATGGTAGTGGTGCCACAACACCTCAACACCACCCTCTCTTTTTCTCTCTCTACAACAATCGAACAATCAAAACCACAAACGACACAAATGCCACCCACCACGACGGAGGCGGCTCAGGCTGAACACAACGAAGGCGGCTTACGCTGAAACAGCGGCGCCTCCCCTACTTTCTCTTTCTATAAACAAATCAGAGGGGTAAAGAAAACCTAAAATCCCATCTCTCTACTTATATATATATGGTAAGATGAAGGGACAAAAATAAAAATTCTCAAAAGTCATGTGGCCAAAAAACTATACTCCACAAAACCACTATTCCTTCTGATTACTTTTTTTTAATTATGTGATTTAGTTATTAGTGTTTTTTATTGTGTTCGGTAGGTGTTGGTATTTTTGCCAATGTATTAAGAATCAAACTAGGTTTTGGCGCCTCATGTTGTCACGGCTCTGCAAGTTTTAACGTAACCCTAAACCAACACCAAAATCAAAATGAAGGTTCGAAACACAAAATCAGCAAAATACACAAAGTAAAACACACTAAAACCACAAATCTATAACATACCTAAATATGCAGAACCCAAAAACTAAATCAAAGCCCAACACCATACACAAAACAGACGAAAATCAAAGCCGTGAGAAGACGACACAGTCCAAATTAGAAAACCGACGAAAATCAAAGCCCCGGAAAGAGCAAACAAAAGGAGAACCCAAACCTCAATAGCGAGAATCGTTAAGGTATCGATAGTGGAAGATAGAAACTAGGAACCCGGAGAAAAATAACGCCAACGAACCCTATAAACGAACATAATAGAAACACACGTCAAAGACACGTGTCCAGATACCCAAAACCCAAAAAAAATCCCACCCCCAAACCTCGAACCAACACCCAAAACAAACCTTATAAAACACAACAACAACAAAAACCACTAGCCAAACATATTAATAGGAATAGATAATATTCGTAATAGTTAGTTTTAGATCTTCTCTAACTATGAGTATCCTTTTGAATGGTGTGAAAGGAGACAAATGAGGAGTAAGTGAGCAAGAAGAGAGGAGTAAATATCCTTTTCTATTGTGGCGTCAAGTGAGTTCTATGAGAAAGAAAGATGAGGGAGAGGGAGATAGAGATAAGAGATGGAGCGCTCTTGAAAATTCTAATGTTGAGGAGATAAAAGTATGTTTGCATCTCTTGTGTTGGAGATTCTTTCACATAACATAATAAGTATCATGTATTTTATTTAGAGTTATTTACATGTATAGTTAATGGGTATACTTAAATTTCACATGTTATCCCTACTTTTAATAATAATAAAAACTTTGAACTCTACATGTTACACAAACTTGTAGTCCATTTTGGGGGAAGTTAAGTTAGTTAGTTGTTTGACATACCCCGAATTCAAGACACCCTAGTCATGTGTGCTAGATCGATAGGTACTAGTATAAGGGTCGTAGTTCATTTATTTGAAAATTAATTAGAGTATTACACAAAGAATGTCTTTTAAATGCTTTTCGATTTTACAAAGAATCAATATTTTCACTTGATTCGGTCACTAAAATTATCTAATGAGTTGAATTGAAAATTGAAATTAATCAAAACTATTGGCTGATTATGCAATAAAATTCACACTCAGAGGTATTTTAACACTATGGGTTGATTCAACATTTGTACATTAACAAGGATTAAGAAAATTCTTAATAATTTATATTGTAAAATATAAAACCCTGTTTAAATATATATATGTTGGAGCTACAAAAGTTTGATTAAAAATCTTCATGTCCCCTGGATTGATACAAGCCATAAGGTCTATCTTGATATACGAACTCTCCTTAATCATAATCAACTCATTTACCTGAAAATCTTTTTAAAATAAAAAGTCTACACAAAGCTAGTGATTCATATTATCAAACTTTTTAAACAATGTGACTAGTATTAAAACCATCAAACAAGTTGTTTACAATTGTTTTATTTATTGACAAAACCCATATTGGGGTATCTAGTGTACATCGAAAAAATTCTGTTCATATGTTTGAAATGAGTTCATTCATATTGTGGTATAACATAAAGTTACCCACCAATACATGTATGTTTGATCAAAATACATATACTATGTCATTGACCCTTAAACCTTTACTTGATCTATTTAATATAACCACATGTTGAATTTTTAAACGTACACATTTGTAAATAAGCATTTTATAAACATGTTGGATAACAATTAATAAATGTTTGTGCACATAAGAGTACAACAAGCAAATAAAGTTTCGTAAACATGTTCATCTTGATGACGACCTAAGATCGCGTCTTAGAGAAGGCTAAAGTTCAAACACACCATCAGGGATCCTTAAGCTTTACGAAGTATACCACTAATCTAGAAGGGGTTTTATGGGGTATAATGCTTAAAAGTGTAAAGGGATTCAGAAAACATTTACAAAAATTCGTTTGACATGTGTAGGCTTTATAGTCCGGTCAACCTACCATCGTGGACCACTAAACAACATGGTCACGGTTGTAACATCCCACATCGGTTAAGAAGGGGAACGAAAGTCTAATTCTATGAGGTTGGATACATTCTCTCTCACATGCGTTTTAAACCCGTGAGGGTAGTGGGCGCTTGAGGGCGTGTCACTTCCAAAGTGACAATATTTGGTACGGTACATGGGTTGTTACAACAGTCCACGACCAACCCTTGGCGTCCAAGAAGCTCGACTACCAATCAAATTTTTCCATGTGTCGACACTAGATGCGTAGTCATCGAAAATGTGTCACTCCAAGATAATATATGTCATACTTTCGGTCTTTATCAGCATGATACGTATCACTCCACGAGTGATTTGATTGGTGACCACGTAATAGACCGTTAAAGGTTTACTAAGAATTGCATTGCACTCCGCTATGCCATCATGATTCCTATTCCTCTAACCCGGTCCATCGCAGACCATTAAGGCCACTGGTCGCGATCTGCGACTAATGTCAAAACCCTAATTTCTTGAGATTTTCATTTTAATTATGGTTTTGTTGGTTTTTCATTCAATGTGAAATTATTCTAAATCTTATACCATTACCTTTTAAATAAAATCAACTAAAATATAATAGGATCAAGCTATTATAAATTAAAAAAAACAATAAAACTAAACCAACTCTTTTACTTTTCTCTTACTCAAAACACATTATCTCTAATAGTAACAATACCATCACCTGAGGGGTTCACTATTTTTAGCAACCCAAGTAACCAATCATTGACCACCACCTTAACTCTATTGATCATCACTGTTAGCATCGTGATCACCACCTTTGAGACCCTCGTTTGCCATCATGCTCCTGTCCTCTTATATTTTTCTATCAAACAACTTATTTGCATGGCTCTGCTACGCATCATAGCCATAAAATCTTCATATCAAACTAAAGAAATCAAATAAGATATAAATCAGAAGCACAAACTTTAAAACCGCTCCAAATAACAACAACCTAATTTCACACAGATAGAATCGATCCATGAATAGAAAACAAAGTGCTGGAAGAAAATTATAAACAGAGAGGGAAGGGGACCATGACGGCTCCTTCATCGTCACTCCCACCACCAGCCATAACATCAAAACCTAAACGAACCCCTTAGCTTTTATGGTCACGACAAGCTTGTTAAGTAGTGACAACGCTCAACGGTTGTTGCATGTTGTATATCGAGAAAGAAGGAGGTGATTGGAGTGCAAAACCACCACTGTCATTGCTGATCTTTTAGGCTTTCGCCAGTAATGGTGGCAAGTACTGATGGTGTGTTGTAGCACTGGTGATGGTGTGACGGCAGCGATGGGACGGTCACGGTATGATAGTTGTGGTCCTTCCCTCTCCCATTTTTATTTCTTTCTTTGCATAATGTCTCCAATTATGATGAAAGGGAAAAATGTTTAAATAGATAGTAAACTAAAATTATCAAAATTACTTTTGCAGAAAACCCAAAATGACAAAATTACCCTTAATAATGTTCATCAACTTTGGTTTTTAACATATAAGTAAATTATACAGATTGTCCATTTGGTTTGTACATGTTATATTATAGTCCTTATTTTTCAAAAATTACATATATAGTCCCTATATTCACAAACATGTAACACCAATGATCTCTAAAATGAATATGCGTTAAATTTTTTGTTAAATTGGTATATAATAATCAAAATACTCTTGTCGAATTAAAAAATTAAGAAAACTATATATTTAAACAAATACTAAAACAAGTGGGACTCACTAAATATTAGAAATATTAAAATAAATATGAAACCAACCCTTTAACAAACATCATCTAAAATCACTTCAATGACACTTGTAATTACCCTCTATTTTAAGATGTAATATATAGATAATCCAGTTTTAATTTCCTTTAAAAGGAAAAGAAACTCCATAATCATTTGAGGTGTAATACATAAATATTCCATTTTTAAGATCTTTAAAGAACAAGAAACTCCACAACACCAGACATGATGAACCTAAAGCTACGACATAACACCAGCATGCTCCTATCTTTTGGTAAGTTGACAATTAACACCACTAACATGATTGACGTTATAAATAATCACAAACAACAATTGATCTTATGATTCTAAATATATTTAGATCATCATAATGGATAAGATACCATAAATGCAATGTGATATATCTCTATAAATGTTTAAAAGAGTTATTAGTTAATGAAACTCATTTTCTAAAACACTTGTCTTAAATAATAAACTCGACTAAATTATTGGCAGCTCCGTCTCAGATACACTAAAGGCGATTAAAAAGTTGATTTGTGTATGTGGTTAATAACATATAACATGATTTTTATTCATAGAATAAAGTTTGTACACAAATGAAAGTAGTTACACAACTACATGGCCATAGACTCATGCATCCCATGACTACATATGTAATAACTCTATGAAAAGACTATATAAATAAAACACATAAAAAATACTACTTTCACGATTTTCTCAAATTTTAAATACTTTACATTTGTTAAAAAAGTCAGTACACGACCATCGACTATCATAAGCCCTTTAAATTTTTTAGGATCGTAACTCATAAACGTTTATTTTGTGTATAAAAGGTTGTAGCACTATACTAATGTTTGCTAAACGGTAACATACTTTGAGCTTTGTTATATCATGATTGTTATATTCATTAATGACACTGTAAAGCAGGATTATCACCTAAAGAACAAAAACCCTAAGGTAGCGTTTGGTATGCAGTAATAAGGGAACAGAATTTAATGAAACATTAAAAATAAATAAACAAAAACATGTTTGGTTGATAAATGTAATAAAATAAACCATTACATAGTTGATTTCATTACTTCAAATTCATTCCATCTACCCCCTTTTTCTTTTTCATTCCATCCATTCTTCCATCATTAGTCACCACACCACTCACTCACCCACCACAACAACCACCACCGCCGCCAGTCACCACCGCCCCGGGAACACCACTGCCGAAGCCCACCGCTGCTGGAAACCACAAAAGGCCACCGCCATCACCGGGAACCACCACCGGCCACTTCCGTCGTCGGAAACCATGGCCACCGGAAACTACCGCCGGCCACCATCACTGCCGGAAACCACCCTTGGGCCATTGTCGCCGAACTCCACCACCGGCCACCTCCTCCTCTGAAAACCACCGCCGCCTCCAAAAACCACCGCCGACCATCGCCGCCGCCGAAAACAACCACCGGTCACCACCATCGCTCGCCATCAGCATCATAACCACTTTTACATTTCATTGATTCGTTTTCTAATACTTAACAAACAACACAAAGTATTGATTAATTTATTACTAAAGAGTAATTAAATAAGACAATAAAATGTAATAATTCATTTTATTTTTTCATCCATTTCATTCTCTCATTTATTCTATTGTTTAGTCCATTTCATTATGCTATACCAAATACACTTAGAAGTGACTTCTAACCAAAATTCGTGTAGAAACTTATGTAAAGTGCTTTAATTTTTTTTCCTCATATTATGTGTTGTTTGGGCCTAGAAAAGAGCGCACGCACACGCACCATATTGTATAGTGTTTTGAATTTTACGGAATACTTGATTTTGACTTTTTAACGCCACTTTTGACCATATTTGCGTAGTAAATCAAACTTTTGACTTTTCTCTAGGTAGTTGAGTTTTCCGAAAAAGAAGGGTTATGCAAAATTTTTTAAGAGCCATTGATTACTATTTGTGTTTATTATAACACTAATGTACAACCCCATGTATTACACGTGTTTAATTAAAAAATATTAAATAATTATTAATAAATAATAATAAATTATAAAATATTATTTAGATATAAAATATAACTAAAATTATGTATAAGTAATTACTTTGATTAATTGATAAAATATTTATATTATTTCTAAAACTTTTGTTATAAAAAATTATTGTTATGATAAATATTTTATTTTTATCTATATTTTGTTGTTTAAAGACTTCGGGTTTGTTTTGTAAAATTATTTTATATATAAAAAGAATGATTTTAAAATAATTTCATTTTTATAAAAAGTCTCGTTGTTTTAGAAAAAAATCATAGTTTTAGAAAATTTTGATTTTGAAAGCGTGTATTTTTTAATCAAAGTATTTACTTTTTATTTAATGAAAAATGTCTTTTAATATTGTTGATTTAATATAAACTTAGATTATAATATAAAGAGAAAAAATTGGAAATTAGTTATTTGATTTTTAAAATGAAATATTTAGTTTAGGCGGGAAAATAAATGAAAAAATGAATGTGGTAATGACATGTGTCAAAAAATGTAAAGGTTTATTAGTATAGATTGAATAAAACTAGTATTAAACACTTGTATTGTGGTGGGAGCGTAAAACCGTGTCAAATAACATCAATGTCATATCACGATCAACGATCATCAATACCGAAAAAGCCCATATTAAACAAAGAACTAAAAACGAAAAAGTATAAAACCGAACGAAAAGTAGACGTAAAAACGTTGAATCGCGCACATAAACCTAAAACATTAAAAACTAAGTTTATCTAAGACCCGCGCGTTGTGCCGAAACCGTTAAAGAGGAAAAAAATAAGCCACATGGAATTTCTTGTCATTACAAAAAATCAAAGAAATCATAATACTGGTCTAAAAAAGATTTGGATGAATTGAGATTCATCGTCACCGACCTAACCCTTAGATTCATCAACCTAAGTGACCACCGTGACCATTAGCATCATCATCATCGTCCAACACATATCATAGACCAAACATGAATTAAAAAGATGAAAATCAAGTCTCAGGTGAGGAAAACCCCAACATCAATGACTAAAGATGAATCGTAGGTTAGAAAACTCAGTTGACATCTTGAATAACTAAAACCTAGAAACATCAATTTAATGTCTCAATGAACCCTAGGTCACCGTTATCAACAAATCACAACAACCACCGACGACATCAAGAACCACCATCAACACATGCACGACACAACGGCGGCGGGCGACGGTGGGCAGCGAGATTTGAAAACCCTAATAGGGTAATCGAGAGATTGTGAGGCAAAGAAATGCCAGAGGTGGTGGTACCACAACCATCACCAACACGACTATCAGCCTAACCTCAACTACTCCACCCCTGCAATCAACACAACAAATGCCACCAGCATGATCACCGTTACCATCTCCTACCACTAATAGCAACAAGGGAGACGAAAAGTTACCATGGCGACCGTCGAAAAAACGAAAAACCACCACCGGTGATATGGGTGACATTACAGGGCAGAAAGCCACCACAACAAAGAGGTGGACTCCGCCGATATCATAATGGAGGCACAACCACACACCCGATGAGAGAGGCGGAGCGGCCAATCGTCTACCGGCAACAACAGTCCATGAATCGAGATATTGAGGTGTTCCAGTGTGGAAACGAACAACCACCTCTCCACGCCCCAAGACCTTCGACCTCCACATACCCTCTCTAAGGCCATCGGCACCGTCACAACGCATGAAAAGCCGACGACGCCACACGACCATCGTGAGAGCCGCCGTTCACCGCCACACGATTGAGATTAAGGTACCTGCACGTCTATTGAAGAAGATAAAGATCAGACGATGCTTAGGATAAAGAGAGATAGTAAAGACAACAACACAACTACCGAGAAACGGTGCAAATGACCGAAATACCCTCGAATCACTGTTCATCAGCTTGGTTTTTTCATATATAGGGTAATGATATTTTTTTTATATTTATCATTATCTTGTCTCTATACTCTACTTACAACTACTCCAAAAAATATTACAATTTTTTATTGGGCTTGTACCGTGCGTTTCTCCAAGTATGAGAAAACACGGTAAAATCCCAATAAATTTTCAATCTCCTTCACTTACAAACCATCTCCCACAATATATATATATATATATACACACATATATATATATATATATACATACATATATATACATACATACATATACATACATATATATATACATATATATACATATATATATATATACATATGAGAGGGATTAAATGAGAACTAGCTTTTTTGTGAGAACTCTAGGAACCAATCTCAACCATTAGTTCTCAATGGCAAAATTGTAATTAACAAAAACATA
>BJCM01072940.1:0-13970 GCA_018326385.1 Flaveria bidentis | reverse complement strand
GTCTTGAGTCTGTAACTTTCTACTTTATGTACTTTATCCTTTTTGTAATAGATAAGGATGTGAGCTATGGCATGTCATAGTCACAAGTCAAAAGGCAATCTGCCTTTTGACTCTACAATTGATTTTGTTTATGTCTAGTCAATTGTATCCAGCTGGCTTTCAAAGTATAGCCGGCTGTAGGATGTAGTATAAGTATCTCTCATGTTCTTGTATCTTTTAATTATGCTTTGTAACACTTGTAATAGAACATAGAGAAAGCAATATACCGTATTCTTGAAAACCATACACTTGTGTTTTTTGTGTTCTGTCTCTTGCATTACTTGTGTTCTTAGTATCTCAACTAGGTTAATCCAGCTTACTGTTTGATTAAAGTTTAGTTAATCTCCTCTTTGTGTTGTTATGTTGTAACTTACACCCTTCAACGATCCTGCAATATTGTTTATGATGGGGACAGCCCTCCCACTCTAAAGAAATGGTTGTGTGTGGATCAAATAAAAAATATTATTGTTTATTTCTATATATAGCAAGACACTTTTCACATTTTATAATTTATTTATATTTTTTAAAAGTGGTTATGATCGGTGAAGAGAGAAAAATTAGTGATAAGTGTATAAAAAAATATAAAAGTAAATGACTTTTTGGTCCTTATGGTTTAACGAAAATTATGAGTTTAGTCCAATAGTTCATTTTTTACGTTTACAGTCCAAAAGTTTCAGGGTTTCTTTAAAAATATATTAACCAATACAAATATATTAAAAATTAATTTAAATCACCACACCTCATCTTTCTCCTCTCTCTCTCTCTCTCTCTCTTTCTCTCTCTCTCGTCTCAAAATCAAGAACCACAACTGTCACCCCCGACAACAAACCACTTCCGCCTGCCACTCTAACCTCTATCCCCTAAAAGCACAGTCTCCACTACTCCAATTCACCTCTAAACCACTTCCATATCACTCCATTCCCCCAAAATTAAATCTACTTCTACAAATCTAATAATTAAGAACTTGATTAGAAACATGCCTAAGAGTAGGAGATGATGATGGTGCGACGGTGGCGTTGTGTGATAGAGACCGATTCGATATGGTCAATCTACCAATGGACCCGTTGAGTGGGTTAGACTCCAAGAACAAAGATGAGAGAATAAAGACACAAACTTTTGATCTAATTTTCGTTTTGATTTCTAATGGCAAAACAACGTTTACATATATAAAAGAAATATGATCATTGCTCCTAAATTAATACAAAAGAAACTAAACCCACTACCTAAGATGATGGAGATCATGCATACATAAATAAAACATATTAAGAAACAAATAAATCATAAAGCAAAATAAATGGAACATGGATGTTATGCAATTGTACGTGGGGAGTGGCACGTATCAATACTCCCGCCCTAAAAAACATCCTTGTCCTCAAGGACGGGATTGGTTCTCTACGGTGGCTGCCATTCAACTTTTCCATCGGCATTCGAAGCGGTCGTAACTACCCGCCACAGTAGGCACCAAGGTGGTCGCCACTCTCATCTTTCATATGGACCATCTCTTGGTTGCTCTAGCAATAATCTCTCTTCTGTCAACATGAGGATACCAAAATCTTTAATATAAAGTGGAAGTGTAGAACCCATGTTAATGCCAAGGGGAGGGTTGATGAGAATAGGGTTTGTTTGGTTAGTTATGTAAATTTTGGTTGCAACGATGGTAAACATATTGACAGGAACATAACTGAAAATCGGTCTAAGGCTGTAGCAGGTTGGTATAGGTGTTGGTGGCAAGGGTAGTGTTGGTAGAGCCGGGGCTAGGCTTTTGGATAGAATGGTGACTCTGGTGGCTTGTACGGCCGTGGTTGAAGAGGTGAGGGGGCAGTCTTTGGCAGAAGCGGTGATGGTGGTGGAGTTGGAAGTTGTGGATGTGTTTTGGTATCAACAGAGATGGGACGTAGTGTGGCTATTTGGGCGGTCATACCATCGAGGCTAGCTTTGATTGTAGATTTTTGATCAGCAGAGAGTGATGCAACTCGACGGCGGAAGTTGGCGGCGATTTGGGTTGCGTTGGCGGTGACAAAATCCAAGAGTTGCTGTGATCGAGCAAGCGTTTCATCAGTGACGGTGGTTCATTGTGGGAAGGAGAGGACGAGAATGAAAGCACCATTTGATAGAGACCGATTCGAGATGGTCAATCTCCCAATGGACTCGTTGAGTGGGTTAGGCTCCAAGAACAAAGATGAGAGAATAAAGACACAAACTTTTGATCCAATTTTCTTCTTGATTTCTAATGGCAAAACAACGATTACATATATAAAAGAAATATGATCATTGCTCCTAAATTAATGCAAAA
Source organism: Flaveria bidentis (assembly GCA_018326385.1). Classification (NCBI taxonomy): domain Eukaryota; kingdom Viridiplantae; phylum Streptophyta; class Magnoliopsida; order Asterales; family Asteraceae; genus Flaveria; species Flaveria bidentis. The sequence goes on along the minus strand of BJCM01072940.1, from coordinate 11,638 downwards.
GAAACTAAACCCACTACCTAAGATGATGGAGATCATGCATACATAAATAAAACATATTAAGAAACAAATAAATCATAAAGGAAAATAAATGGAACATGGATGTTATGCAATTGTACGTGGGGAGTGGCACGTATCATTATGGTTGTATGAGGTAGTGACTCGCGATGGTGATGGTGGTGGTTGTTATACCGGAAAATGGAGAAGGATGAAAACATTAATTGTTTAAATATGGAATTCGAGTTTCATTTCTCCTTTCGTCGGTGGTGGTTGTGGTCATCGGAGGTGGAGGTGGAGGCGATGCTAGAATCCCAAGAGAGAGAAAGTTGTCACCACATCTCTCCAATGTCTCGCTCACCATCGTCGTTCCTCATACTAAATTGTGTTGATGGATGGAGATGGATTCTGGTGGAGAAGGTGAGAGATGGCGGTGGTGGTGAACGAGGAGGTGGAGGCGAAAAGGTAAGGATGATGGTAGTGGAGAAATACCAGAGAGAAAGAGATGGGTTAAGGATAAGAAATGGTTATATGTTTTTAATTATTTATTTACAAGGGTAAATTTGTCATTTAACATTAATTTGACAGAAAATTTTAATTATGTTAGTGGCGTGGACTGCAAGTAAAAGAAACCACAAACTATTGTACAGTCAATGTAAAAAAACAAACAATTGGATTAAACTTGTAATTTTCGTCAAACGACAGGGACTAAAATAGTAATTACTTTTATAAAAGATAAAAAGAAAAAAAAATAATTTTTAACGTAATTAAAAAAATAAAAATAAAAAATATAATATGAATACTCGTATAAGTGAATCAATTAGTTTCATCGCTTTAAGTCTAAATTTTTTTATTATCAAACCCAACTCTTTATCACCTCAATTATTTATATTATTGAACCCAACTCCCACCATGTATAGTAGAGTTTTTTTGTAAGATTGTAGGGTTTAGTTTCACGATGTATAATAATATAATTATAATTATATATATAATATTAATAAAAACAAGTAGTAATTTGGAGTGTTTCTAGTGGTTGGTACAACCTTATGATATATGTAGTTGTGTTACTACGTTGTGTATAAGCAGTTGATATTGCATTTGTATTCTAACCCTTTTAATAAGGTTTCATATGTTGTGTTCTTTGTTCAACATGTCAGTTTGTTGTTGAGAGAGATGGTTCGTGGTGGTCGTGTGGCGCCTTACAACCAGCGGCTGTGACCATTGCCGTGGCTGCCTTGAACGACGGTCGTGTGGCGCCGCTACTGTCGTTGCCATTACGGTCCACTTGTGGGCATGGTGATCTATTTATATAAGGGTTAATGACGATGAGCTTGGGCTCATCTAAAATCCCCACAAAAACTTTGCTCATTTGATGTACACGAATGTCGTCATGGTTGTGATGTGGACCTGAGTTCATTTGAGCCTATTGTTGTCCGGTGTTTTGTATGAAGGCGCCTCAATCATAGACTCTTATCTGAGAACTTTTGTGATCTATTCGATTGCCTTTGTGGGCTTATGTTTCATCTGTGAACATGTTTCACACTTTAATTGAACTTTGATTTCCGATTTAAGTTTGTGCTTTAACTAATATGGGACATGTTCTAACCCGCTTGATAGGCGATAATGAAGAAATAAAACACGTGCATTGTTTTGGTGTGGCAAATGTATTATTTGCAGCCACAATGAATCATTTTCTCAAGCCTATAAGTAACATAAATATTTTTCAAACCTCGTTGTGATGCGCGGTTTAAAAACAAATTAGTTATATTATATATATTAATTGAAAACTTTTATGAATATGATACTTTCCATACATTAATTTGACCATAATATTTTCCAATGAATTTCACTTTAGTACCCTCTATACTTATAATCGTATTAATTAAATGATTTAACAAGGGGGTTGGAAGTCCAAAAAGGGAACTGATTTAAGGCTTTGACCTTCATCCTATAGAGATTAAATAAATCGATTTGGAGGTACATGGTAAGACTTTTTTGTGTTTTAGATAAAATGGACGGTTAGAATCACTAGGTAAAATCGGATTAATCATAGTAATATTTACATTTTGACATTGGTCCACGTTTCGATGTAAGTTTTCAAAATGTAAGTTTTGTTTGAAAATATGGCAGGTTAAATATAATATAATTTTGTTCGACTGTATGTATCTGAATTACTCTACATTTCAATATAAATTTAGTTTAGAAACGATTCGAGGATTGTAATCTATGAATTATCATACTACATACGACGTTGTTGCATGTGTGCTTTTATATGTACGTTTTAAGTTGATCTGCTTTGCGATGTAAATTTTATTTGAAAAAAAATAGGGTCAAATGTTACAATTATCATACTACATGCGGCACGTTGCATGTGCTTTTATATGTACGTTTTGAGTTGGTCTGCTTTGCGATGTAAATTTTATTTAAAAACAAATCGGATGAAATGTTATATATTTTTATTCAATGGTATGAGTTCGAGTTACTTCACTTTTAAGTCGCGCATACAATGTGGCCACTACACGCGACATATATAAAACCTAGTTAAAAGTAAAGTTAGATGTATTGTATTTGCTCGATCTCCTAAAAACTCTAAATCCTTTTATAGCTGACTCGGCAAATGAGCCATCTCACCGCTCTGGTTCAAAATAAAAGGGAGAACAAATAATTTTATTCGAGTAAAAGCATAAAAGAATGAGATCGTAGATAATTTAAGGTTAGATAGGGTTAGGGCGTGTTTGGGATTGCTTCTCAAAACAACTTATTGATTTATTCACTTTTTTAATAAGTTAATAAGTTAGTATGAATTTACTTATTATTTTATTTATTTTATCATACATAATGTATGCAACGGTAATAATAATATGTAGTGGTGGTAATGGTTGACGCATGCAACGGCAATGCTGTTGTGGTCGTCGGAACATCGACGGTGACAGCCCTATGGGTGGCGGTGATGGTCTTCGAAGGGTTGTTGGGAGTTGGGACAAGATTCTTGATTTGTGGGAAAGATGGGTGAATGAAAGTGGAGGTGATGTTGGTGTTTATTCTATTATTAATCAAATATTTATCATTAAATCCCCCGATAAATTCAATTGTCATCGATATCTTATTTACGTTTTAATATAGGTTAATTTAATGCTCATTAAATCCTTCCATAATTCATTTTCATGACAGTCAATTGCAACTGAAGATGATCGCTCATAAGCTTATTATTATAATCAGAACTTTTAATTAATTTTATACTAGAAACAATGAATACAGTGACATGTAAACGAGTAAATTTATATTATACTAATTAAAAACTTTGTGCTGTTTTGATGATTGTATTATATGTATTAAAGGTTGTATATGTTTTTTGTTTATTTTTTAATTTCTTTTCTTTTTTATTTTAAATAAAATATTTTTACATTTTTTATAATTTAATCCTTACAATTTTTTACTTTTAACTTTGGTTGCCTATTATTTTCTTCTTTGACAAAATTTCCGTATACATTTCGTTCTAAGTTTTAAAATATAATACGCCATAACGTTCATGTGTGGTTCGATGTTGTTACATATATATTTTTCTACTTAATAGACTGGTTGTAACGTCCGGATCCTATATCAACTTAGCTATTATTTTTAAAGTTTTACGTTTCACAAACGTGGTTTAGTGTTTTAACATCTACTTTTCGTTTGTTTTTTTCGTTTTTTTTTCTTTTAATACAAGTTTCCCTGACGTTGGCGGTCGTTGATGGTGGTGTGACGTTGATGCTATTTGGCATAATTTTACGCCCCCGCCTTAAAACGGGTGGCTTAATACTAGTTACTTTCTATTATCTAAGGGATAGGTGTTGTTGTAAGCTTTTTTTTACCATGACATTCTTTTGTCATTTTATATAACGTTTCTGTTTAAAATCTTTCAAAAAAATAGAATACATTTTTCATTTAAACGCGCTAAAAAATTAATATAATTACTTTCGTAATTCTATAAATTATGTTATGTTTTACATTTTAAAATTACATCGTTCTTTAAAAATTAATATAATTAGACTTTCGTAATTCTATATATTATGTTATGTTTTATATTTTAAAATTAAATCGTTCTTTATATTTTTTCTTTGAATTTTGATCTTATTTATAGCATAAATAATATGTGATAAATCACATAGGGTGCAACTGAACGTCCTTTTTTATTACTTTTTAAATTTGTTCACATATAGACATAATTTGATCGGATAAAACTCGGATCAATATAATACGTTTTCATTCAACATATAAATTCAAGGAAGTTTACATCTCGGTGTAAATTTTTCTCTCAAACAAGTCCGATCGATTGTAACATATACTTTATTACGCCGCGACAATGCCGATGCAACGCGAGGTGGGTAAATAACTAGTATAAATAAAATACTAAAGATATTATATGTTTTAGCATTAACTTACAATATCAAAAATATGAATTTTGACTTAAAAAAAAGTAAGTGAATTGGTAAACGATATCTAAAGAAAAAAAAAGTAAATGAAACAATGAAACTAGTTCAACCATCTTGGTTTGTTGGGTCAACATATACAACAATAACCAAGTTTCTATGAAGGTGGTTCATTAGTTCAAAACCAAACTAGTTATCTCATCGGTTCACGACTCGATCAGCTAGTCCCTTTGAATGCAATGAGTTAATCACTTTAATTCTTTCAATATGTCACAACAAATGTATTAATTATGTTAAATTATTAGTCTCACCGGTCGCTCCAACCAATCCTTCATTTTAAAAATATTGGCAAATCCATCACCTTATAACCAAACCCGCTATTTAACCCATCAAACCATCACATTTCACGTTTTATCTTATGTCGTACATTTATTTTACAAGTTTCTTTTCAGATATGCATCTTAATTCTATCTAATTATTTTTCATCACAAAAATTCAAATTTTAACATGAAGAGGGTTTTGCTACTGATTATTGAAATAACAAAACTCATTGAAAATGCAAGTATATATCAGTCAACTTCAAGAACAACTTTACCAGGAATTATCCTTTTATCTTTAGCAGTGTGTATGCCTTTTGAACTTGTGTTATTGAAAATGCTTTTTTGTACTTTTATCTTTAGCCTTCCGGCCTCAGTTAGCTCACGAATCTCATCTAACGTCCATTTTCATGTACATCCACCAATATTCCGCAAAAAAAAAGAAAAATACAAAGTGAATCGGGTACCAGATCGGTAAACACAAAGCCTGAAACAAAACAATAACTTAGGGGTCATTTGGCTTGCGCCTTTAAAGTGATTATATGTGATGATGTGAAATAATCAGAATTTGTTTTGTTGCAGAGAGTCATAATCAGTTTAACTATACCCAAAACTAAAAACTGATTATCTATAGTTGCTTTCAAAACATAACACGAAACTCACCTTCATTAGTGTCAGTGTCCGATTTGGGTAAACAAGATGTGCATAAACGAGCATTGAATTAAGAATGATGTGGTGTATCGCGTATAAGTATTACCTATACCATGAGAAGATTTGTATTGCATCCGCTTCTTTAGCAAACTGGTTGTGGCAATTGGAAGGCTAATAAGTAGATCGTATCTATCAGCCAATGATGCAGAGTCACCCTAAAACAAAAATGAACACACTAGAAGTCCCATAAGAAAATTAATTCTATAATCCGCTAGTTACAACTTGGTTCCTAAGCGCCTTAAGCGTGAGGAGAGCTGGAATATGCCTTTGGGGCTTGAGGTGTTGTCTCGTGTACTTTTAGGTCAAATTTACGATCTGTAGGAAACTAATATGTAAAAACAGTCAAATGGATAGAGAAATGATTAAAGATTTACTTAATAAAAAGGTTTATATGCAATTTGATGAGAACAACAAAGTTTCTAGTTGTAAATAAAGCTTATTTGGCTGCACATAAAGCGAAACCTCGTAATACGCACTCCTCTAAGCATCGGCATTTGGAACCTTAAGACTTTAAGAGTCACTTTGCACTTTTATTAATCAATACTTACAAACTAACATATAAGTATCCATATATTACCTACAACATCATATAATGTCCACTTCTTTTTAAAAGCATTCAGATCATTTTTCCTATATTTATCTTAATAATTACATTAAAAATTACTATTTTTCTTTCTTTTTCTTAATTAAATAATATTTTTAATACTTTTCTTTGCATTTTTTTCTCTCATCTATTCACGGTCACTTTCAAAAATATAAAAAAAATTCTAAGGGTTAAACAATAATTCCCCAAATATACAGATAAACAGTAATTATTCTCTATCATTTACTCACAGTTACTTGCAACTATTCCCTAAAATATAAAAATCATACTCACATAAATATAGAAAACCTACTGTGAATGCTCTAATAGTTTGATGCCCAGTTGCTATGTTTGTTGTACATCGATCGTGACTAACACGACATCATATTGCCCCTTTTAAGGTCACTTCAGATCCTGTGGATCATAAACCAATAAAATCATATCAATTACTGAAGCTTAGAAAAGGGATGTGTTGTGCACCACCAAACATGCAAGAGCAGTTTTGTACTATGAGGCTTATATGCAGTGGCGGAGCTTGAACTATCTCGTAGGGGGGCGGCGAAATTAAATTATTTTAGGGGGATCTCCAAACACTAAAACTAACTAGATAATCAGTCACAAGTCCAAACACCCCTTTAAGATGATATAAAAGCCGGCAAAGAAACTACCGAATGTTGAATCGCCTCAATGATATAGTTGAGTACTAGTTTGCACCAACTGACAAAAGACGATCAATGCTTTACTTTCACATGTAGCTGAAACTGCACACTCGGCTTCAAATGCTAACTGAAATGCGGAGTAACCTACAACTACTCTCCATCTATCATTAGTACCATCTGTCTATTGCCATTTTCATAATAAACATATAGCACAAAAATCATGGTAACATTTGTTAAAAAGTTAAGTCTAGACATACCGCAGATTAATATGAAAAAACATAGGCTGTAAATAAAGTTTTCAATCATTATGAATACATTGATCTCCTGAATTTTGCTTAAGCCAATTACATGTAATGCTATGAATAAAAAACCTATGTAAACACACATAGATGACACAAAATTTATTTGTAGTGATTCATATTATGGAAGACAAAATTTAATCATAAGGTTTTCGGATAGCATATTCATTAATACAAAAGCACAAGTATTTATGCACAGAACAACAGTTAAACAACAAGAAAATGAAGCAAAGAGAGATGCTTGAGCTTTATAATTAGACCAAGGTATAATTCTATCCTAGATTATGTCAGGACTCAGGACTTATGATCATAACATCAACATTGGAACTTAGTGTAAGTTTATAAGTTAAATAATTGATGACATTTTATAGGTTCCATCCTGTTGCGTTTATTGTTTCATTGTAATCACACATCTCATTAGTGAACTCACATGAGAAATTACCTCATTCATTGAAGATATTCTACGAGAATAGGATAAGTACCTCTCACAGCAGTAGGATGCGATGCATCCAAACCTTTCGGGTCAAAAAATTTTTTAGGGGGGGGGGGAACTTAATATATATTTAAACAATTGAAACTACTGGGTCAAAAATTAACAATACTGTCTAACTATAAGCTTCGCTAGTGTGTATACGTGAAAAAATTGCCACTGCTGATGTCACATTAGAAATCTCGAATATGAACTAGTAGAATACAAGGCGAAGTAAGAACTCGAGGCTTGTTCAAGTACAATCGTTATAAATAGTTAAAAATTTTGGATTTTTAGTGAATGGGTGTAAAAGTTAGATTTATAAAGTAGGATTGGACGATGAATGATACCCAAATCTAAAAAAAAAGAAGAAAAACAGACTTAATATTTTTTGTTAAAGTGATAGCGGCTTAAACTAAATATTTTAAGAGCCAAAACAAAAAATCTGAATAGAACTATGTATATAATTTCATTTAAAGAAGACTAGGGGCACAGACAATTTAAAGAAGCTTGTGCCTTTTTGATCCTTCTGATGGAAGTACTGAATCTAATCTCTGGCGTTTTTGTGGTGCTTCAGGTGTAACCATGTGTTCTGCTTTTTGTTCTGATTAGCCGAAATAGTCTTGTTCACGGCATGAAGTTGTTGCAGCCTATAAGCAGTTTCAGGTCGACGACAAATCTTCCCCAACGCCACAATTTCCTGAAAAATGGAAAATAAAAACCACGCTATATATAATAAAAAGAACATTTCATTTTATAATATATATCATTGCATACCTCAGATTGATCGTGATCATAAGTCATAACGCACCAAAAACCTACAACGACAACCTCTTACATCATGTCATCGTCCCTTGCAGACTTAGCTTCATATTCCAACTGAGAATTATCCACCACCCTTCCTGCAGTTTAAACTGGTCTAATTCATTAGTTAACATTCTAAATCCTCGATGTCGTTCACATTTTTAACTAATAAATAAGAGAACTCAAATTCTTAATTCCTTTAGAAGGTAATTCTACCTGAAAAAGCAGGTGGATTACTGGATTCTGGGGTGCTTACGGGAGAATTCTGACCGTAGCTGAGTTGACCCACAATGCAAGTTAGTCAACAGATGAAACTAAAATTCCAAAATAAAGTAAGGTTAGTTCTACCCACAGGAACAATCGGGTTCTGTTGTGCTTGAGGCAAAGATCTAACATTAACCGCATTATCAAGAATACATGTAAGTACTGCAAAAAGTACAAGTTAAGTCACCTGAAGAAGCAGCATGAGGTTGTGTAGCCTGAGGTACACCTTTTACCGTAGCTGAATCCTCTCGAGCCATTTGTGTTACATCTAACTTCCAGGTGCTTTGGCAGCTTTGGCTCTAATCGCATACCGTCTATTTTGGAACCAATTCCACACTTGTTTCATTTGAACTTCAATCTTCCCTAATCGTTCTTTAGACTTACTACACACATTGATTGAAAATATTTGAATCTCGAATGAATCGTTGCCATTCCTACTAATGCAGTACATATACACTCATGATGCAGAGAATATAGGAATTAGTTACAACAAGGTTGACTATACTAATACTAAATTATAGGAACCAACTAATGACTAATTCACCTGAGTATTAAAATAAAATAAATACATGTGATAAATATGTACATGATAATATAGATCACATGTCACATCTAATAATGATGATGATGATAAAAGATGACCCATAAACTTAAGCACAAACTAAAAACTTCAACTAAGCCATTATATACCTGACTTTTTCAGCTAGAGAAACAAGAACCTAACGTTTAGGCATAGCCGTTTTGCGTGCTTGCAAAATGGCTTCCATAATTTCCATAATCATTGAACAAGAAAATAGTCACCAGTACTAACTTTTTAACAAGTAATGCATGATAAAAGATTCGATATCACTGCAACATGTATTTTATGAATAACAAAAATATACAGCAACCGTTTGGTTATGTAAACAGTTTCATGATACATGAGCATACATGATGCAAGTGATAACTTATAATCACATACAAGGATTAGTTTATGGAACTTGAAACATAAGTAATCTAGTGTTAGAGAGTATATTCAGTTGTCTTTTGCAAATGGTACAATAACCCCTTTACCCAAAGTATCTAAATGAAAAGAAATTCAAATCAAAGACCTTAACTTTCTATCAGTAGCATAATCCATGAAAAAAATTATTCAACCATCAAATTTTCCCACATAAAATTCACATGAATATTGATGCACTTTTTGTATTAAACACGAAATCAAACCATCTCAGATGAACTTTGATGTCCTTTCTGTGTTCATCTAATCATGTTGAAAATACACCAATCAGATAAACATACAGTATCACTCTCTTTCTCTTTCGTTGCCAAACCTGTGATGAAGAATTAAAGGATTCTAAACAATGCTCCATGGATTTTGCTTTTAGATTAGAATGAAGAAGTGTTGTAGTATGCAATGCATATAGGAAGATGTTAAAATTGCATTGGGAATTTTTGTCGATTAAAGTGTTCATTGCTATTTACTGATGAACTTGCGATTTTGTAGCTTTTGCTTTTATATTTTAGGAATTCATATCCATACTTATTAATAAAATAGTATTTTAGTGTCACCTATTTTTTATTAAATTTTTATTCTTTTGATTTTCCGTTCAAAAATGTATATATTCTTATTCTTAGTTATATTTCATTTCAATAAAATTAAATATTTCTATAATTACAAATTGAGTTTTTTTCATAAAATAGTTTATATATAAAATTTATTTATCAAAATAGGTGTTTTAAGGAAGTGTTTATTTTTATCACTATAATGATATTGGTTAAATATATTTCACTTTAGAAGAATATTATTTAAAAATAGTTAAATACAAAGGTTAATTATTAATATTATAAAATCATTTGGTTCATATGTCGCAATTAAAAACATAAAGTTTTTCCAAAGCTTATTTTTTATTTTTTTAATTCACTTAAACTTAATTTTAAATCGTCTTTTCATATAAAGAAATTATTTTTTTCAATTATAATTTTATTTTAATTTCACACAAAAGTATACACATTTGTTTTTTTTATTGTTTTTAAAAATATGTATTTTTTTTAAAAAAATGATTTTCTGTAGCTTAAAAGATGTAATAATAAAAACTATCTTTAACATAAAAAGGGATTTTAAAAAATGTTTTATTTAAATTTCATGACGAAACAAATAAAAAGTTAATGGTTTATCATGCAATTACTGTGTTATATATATGACATCGATTTCTTACATTTTAAACTATTTTTGATATTGTGTTGTACTATATTTTTCAATTCAATGTTATAGTTTTAGATTTTATATTCATATAATGTTTTCACATCTAGGTTTAAATTTTGAATGTTGTTTACCATAAGATTAATGTATTTGTCTATGTCTTTTATGCATCCAGGGGTGAAGCTTTCTTGGGGCCGGGGGACCCCCTCTATTTTATTTGTTATAGTGTAATTTTCGGTCCGATAGTAGAAATTTTTAAATAAATATAGAGTTGTTTCTTTTAAAAGAGTTTATTTTTGTCCCCGCCCTCTAAGCTTTGGTTCAAGCTTCATCACTGTCTGCATCATAATAAATGTCAATAGAATTTAAGAAATAAACTAAAAATAAATGAAGGTTTGTATGTTTATATCTATACTATATAATAAAAGAATAATTAGATTGACACATTATCTTTTGTTGTGCATTCTACACTTTCATCCCATCACAGGGTATTTATGGATATTGTATAGCTCAAAGTATTAAATAATTAACTTTATTTATTCTTAGTTTCATTAATTTTAGTTAAAAAATAGTTCTAAAATGTAATTAACTTTGTCCTAATTCTATAAATTTTGTTAGAGATATTTTGTAAGTATTTTTTTTCCAAAATTGGTTTGTTTGTTAAATAATTACTATTCACACATGATTAGCTGTATTATCTTGAGATACAAGTAGTTATGAATTAAAATTATTAATATTAAATAATAATGGTAACATTACTGTGACATCCGGTAAATTTCCGTTATCCAACTCCGTTAGTTCCGTTAAGTTTTGCATACACGTGTCGTGAGCGCACACTAGTTGTCGTTTAAACGTTGGTGACTTAATAATAATTAATAATGTTAAATGAGTGATAATCTAGTTGTCAATGTGATTATGTTGTTATGTTATGTGCTTACATGTTTTAA
>BJCM01072936.1:0-17093 GCA_018326385.1 Flaveria bidentis | reverse complement strand
TAACGAATGTAATGGAAGATAATAATTATATTATCAATGTGTATGTATATTGCATGGTCATGAAGGAATGTAAAGCGCAGTATGATTTGAAAGAAAATAGAGAACGGTTTTAACGATAGAAAAGTATGTTTTATTATAAAACTAGAACTCACTCAGCAACGCTGACTTTTATGTGTTTCCAGTTGGCAGGTAACGATTGTTGAGGATGGCACGGGTGGCTACTCGGCTCTTTTGGGGATGGCATTCTTTTGATTAATGTTTTTCCTTGTAATGTGAACAAGCTATTGTGTAATGAATGTTGTATTAACTTGCAAAAGCATTTACATGGAAATGAAAGATTGTTTTAGTTTTTCGCTGCAATTTTATGAAATACGAATGTAATTATTTGTTTTATGTGCGATGAGAATCCAGCTGTAAGCGTCACGGGAACGGGGCGTTACACAAAACAAATACCCAATATTAAAAGGCAACTGATTAACCATACAATATAAAATGAACAAGTCCCTCAAATTAAAACTCATATGGAATGGCTAAGTAACCGATGAATGTATTGCAACAGCGGGTCTCGTATCTGGCTGCTTTTTGTTTTCCTCGATTGGAACCCTCCAGTTCCAATCCTTTCCCAAAATGCTCTCCGCATGGCACCGCTTTCTGCGTCTTTACTTTCCTCGTCTGGAAAGGTATGGTATGCTGGCATTCTTGATATTGCTTCTCCTCCATTTCTTGTTCCGTGTAGTTACCAAGATAGACACCAAACAAGGCAATGGATGTTTTTTGCCAACGACCAGCAAGTCATAATGAAACTGCACTATCATCCCAAGGGTCAGAGCCTTTCATGCTAAATATTCAAGAGTTAGTTCATAACTGGAAGTTTTTGTGAGAATAAACACTTCTACTGAATACTCAATAAATTATTATATCTTTCGAGTTGTCCGACTGCCCCCAGTGTATCTTCGTCTACTTGTAAATAGGATATTTCGACCCTTTGTAGCAGTCTTTAAAGTTTATCGTGACACCATCTCTCGTGGTTCCCTTCATATTGTAAATAGGGATGATCCATGATCTTGAAATTTTAAAAATAAGTTGAACTATACAAAACAAATTTCTGGAATGGCTTCATGACATTAGTGACAATCATAGGTTTCACAAGACATCACACCATAATTTTTCAACTTATGTTTAAAACAATTAAAAATTTGACATCCAAGAAAAAGTTGTTAAACAAGGGGGTGTGTCTTGTGAAATGTGGGGGTGCAGTTGATATTTTGAGGCATGAAATTTTGACTCAAGCACACGTGGTTTTGTTTGTAAACCTTTGATTAAGCATATGTTTATCATTTTCTTGCTTGAAGAACCATACGTTTATCATTTTAATCACTTATTAAAAATTCAAGATACTCAAACATATATACAATTTTTAACACCATTTGTGAATTCTTGTAACTAGAATATGATTAACAATGATTTTACCACGAATTACGAAGATAGTCTTGTTAGCAACAAAAGAAAACTTACTAATAACTAACTAAACATACTAATTAACACTAATCAACTACACAAAGAAACATGAACAAGAAGGTTTAAAGCATTTATCATTCCCTAATACGTTTAAGTACAAGGATTTACATATAATTGCTAGGATTTTGGTTGTTTAGAGACCTAATCACCTAACTACATGTAAATGGCCATCATAATTATAGGAATTATCATACTAACCTCTTAATCAATATTGTTGAAATAACTCTTGAAAAGGTGAAAGAAAAATGGAAAATATGGTGAAAATGGAAGAGGATACGAACATTGCAGGTGATGAGCTCGGTTTTTATCATGCAAAATTGTTGGGAAACAAGACAAAAGGCTGAAAAAGGTCAGATGCTGTCATTTGTTGTTGAGCACGGGGGCGTGCCTCATAAAGCACGGGGGCATGTTCCCCTTATGTTGTTCGGTTTCAGTCTTTTGTTGATCTGTTTTTCAGTTTCGCGTGTTACGCAATTTACCCAGTTAAGTTTTATCATTTCCAAATCACCCGAAAAGATACAAAAATATTCCTAGAGTTAACTAACACAAGCCAAATTTAAAATTACATTTCTTAGGGTCTAACAGTTACACAATACGTTAAAAACCGAGAATCTGAAAGTGCAAAACCAGACACCTTAACGTGCACCAGCGCACCTAACACATCAAGTAATGCTTCTAAAATAAGCCTCTACAAATTTGGTGTGGAGGGTTTAGGATGGGATAGTGAGAAGTGCGGTTAAATAGTTCTGTAAGCTGACGGTTAATGGAAACGAGTTCCTCACCCATCTCCTGAACTTTTTGGATTAGTTCAGCTAAGCGTTGGGACATGATGAGGTTTATTTAAGTTAATTTCTTGATCAGTTCATGCAACTTGAAGAAGTATTATTGTGTAGTCGGCTCTCGCGTTTCAGAACGTGGTTTCTTTGCAGGATTCCACTTTGAACATCCATGTCTTGATTCTTTCATTTTTCAGATGTTTTTAGGCGGGAATGGGTGTGATGGAAGAATGAAACAAGTGTGGTATTTAAATACAACTCGTGAAAAGTGAACACGGGGGCGTGCTTGGCCAGGCACGTCGCCGTGCTTGTCAGAATCCGTCAAAACTTTGACCTGCAATATTCCAGAGTTGTCAACCGAGATCGTGGAAAATATTTGTCAGAGGCACGGGGGCGTGCTTCATAGGGAACGTCCCCATTCTTGTGCTTGTGAGGTCCTAAAAAATTTATAAAAAATCAAGAAAAATCTATGTACAGGTGTCACGTTTAAGTTTCGGGTCTTCGGCACGACCCTTCCCCACACTTAGTTTTCGTCAGGGCGGAGGTATAATTCATCCGAGAGAATATTGGTTGGTCCATCATTATATGGTTTCAAACGATGACCATTTACGTTGAAACTTAAACTATCATGGTTATCGATTTCAATGACACCATTCGGAAACACGTTTTTTATCGTGTAAGGTCTAGACCAACGTGATTTCAGTTTTCTGGAAAACAAACGCAAACGAGAGTTATACAATAAGACAGGTTCTCCCACATGAAATCATTTTGTGTTCTTTAATCGAGCATCATGGAATTTCCTTGTCTTTTCTTTGTAAACCCTAGTGTTTTCGTATGTTTATTCTCTCAATTCCTCTAATTCGTGAATTTGGACGAATTGATTCTTTCTTGCAGGGTCTTTGTCTAGGTTTGCTACTTTAAGTGCCCAAAAGGCCTTGTTCTCTAGTTTCACAGGTAGATGACACGACTTCCCATAAACTAGTTTAAACGGTGTTGTGCCAATGGGAGTCTTATAGGCTGTTCGAAAAGCCCATACTGCATCATCTAGTTTGGTAGACTAGTCCTTGTGATTTTGACCTACGGTTTCTCAAGGATTCATTTGATGCCTCGGTTAGTGACTTCGGCTTGCCCATAATGGGCCATTGCTCGTTCGAGCTGGTTGTTACAGAAATGCATTCCTCGGTCAGTAATTAAAGCTTTAGGGACAACAAAACGAGAAACTAGTTTCTTAAGGAACCTAAGAATGTTTCTAGCATCATTGGTAGGTAGGGCTTGAGCTTCAGCCCATTTTAAAACGTAATCTACTATTACCAAGATGTAAAGATTGTCAAATGACACCGGGAATGGCCCCATGAAATCAACACCCCATATATCAAATACCTCACATACTTGAACTAGTTTCTGAGGCATCTCATTTCATGTTGAGATATTGGTTGCTCTTGGATATGCATCACAGGTGTGTACCATGTTGTGAGCATCTTTGAAGATCATGGGCCAGAAAAATCCAGAGTCAAATACTTTCTTGGCCGTGAGGGTTTCTCCATGGTGTCCTCCTACGGGTCCTTCATGGCAGTGCCTTAGGATATGTTTTGTTTCACTTCCGTATACGCATCTTCGGATAAGTTGGTTTGCACTGATTCTGAACTGATATGTGTCCTCCCAATAGTATGCTTGATATTAGTAATGAATTTCTTCTTTTGCTGATAAGTCATTCCTTTGAGAATGATTCCACTTGCCAAGTAATGTACGAAATTGGCGAACAAAGGATGTTCATCGATTGATGATTGGATGTGCTTAAGGAATTCGTGAGGAAAATTTTCATTTACTGTGGCTTCCTCAACTTATGAAGGACTTGAATCCTTAAGACGTGAGAGATGATTAGCCGCTAGATTTTCCGCTCCTTTCTTATCACGAATTTCAATGTCAATTTCTTGAAGCCGAAGTATCTAACGAATCAATCTCAGCTTTGCATCTTGTTTGTTGAATAGATAATGAAGGACAGTATGATCGGTGTAAACGATTTTTTTTAAAAGATTAGATACAAGCAGAATTTGTCAAATGCGAAAACTACCATAAGAAGCTCTTTCTCGGTGGTGGTGTAGTTCTCTTGTGCGTTGTTTAGGGATTTGCTCGCATAATGAGTTGGGTGAAATTTCTTGTCATTCCTTTGTCCAAATACGGCTTCTACCGCGAAATCGGTTGCGTCGCACATGAGTTCAAATGGTAGCGTCCAATCTAGGGAAACCATGATCGGAGAGGTTACCAATCTCTCTTTAAGCAACTTCAATCCATTAATGCATTCATCAAAAAATACGAATTGTGCGTCTTTCTCAAGAAGTGGAGTCACTGGTCGAGCGATTTTCCAGAAATCTTTGATGAAACGATGGTAGAATCTTGCATGGCCTAGGATACTTCTGATATCTTTCACGATCGTGGGAAGTGGGAGTTTAGAAAAAGTGTCGACTTTGGCTTGATCAACTTCAAGCCTTGCTCGAGAGATTTTGTGTCCTAATACTATTCATTCCCTAAACATGAAGTGGAACTTTTCCCAATTTAAATCAAGGTTAGAATCTTCACATCTAACCAGCATCTTTTCCAGATTTTCAAGATATTGCTTAAATGAGTTTCCAAAGATGTAGAAGTCATCCACGAAAAATTCCATTGAGTGTTCGATCATGTCATGAAAGATTGCCACCATGCATCTTTAATGTAGCAGGAGCATTACACAATCCAAAGGGCATTCGCGAGAAGCAAATGTGCCATATGGACAGGTGAATGTCATCTTCTCTTGATCTTCAGGAGCAATAGGAATTTGGAAATAACCTGAGAAACCATCCAGGTTACAATAGAACATTTTTCCAGATAATCTATCAAGCATTTGGTCAAAGAAAGGAAGAGGGAAGTGATCTTTCCTTGTGGCACCATTGAGTTTGCGATAGTCAATGCAAACTCTCTATCCTGATACTGTACGAGTGGGAATAAGCTCATTATTCTCGTTAGTTACAATAGTCATTCCTCCTTTCTTTGGAACAACTTGGACGGGACTGGCCCAAGGCGAATCAGAAATAAGGTAAATCAAACCGCATCTAGCAGTTTGATTACTTCTTTCTTCACCACATCTTGCATGCTCGGATTTAAACGTCTTTCAGGTTGAATGATGGATTTGAAGTTCTCCTCCATCAGTATACTATGTGTGCAAAAGGATGGATTAATTCCCTTAATATCCATGATTTTCCATGCAATTGTTCGTTTATGTTCCTTAAGCACATTGAGCAACCTACTATTCTCATCAATTGATAAGGCGGATGAGATTATGATAGGAAGTTGAGATGTGTTTTCAAGAAAGGCGTATTCGAGATGAGATGGAAGTTCTTTGAGATCTAAAACTGGAGGGTCTTCGATAGAAGGTTTGGCTTTAGGTTCTAGCTCTTGTTCAATAATCTCTAATGCTTCTTGATGAGACAATGTTTCATCAACTTCTAGTCCTAGAATGATTTGGTTCTCATAGATGGGTTCGGTAATTTGGACCTCTATTAATTGATTGTTGCAAGCTTCATTTCAAAGAGTTTTCTTTAAATGAAAACTTATGATTGAATCGCAAGCATCAACCTAATAGAATAAGCCATCATGATGTTGAGGGTGTTTCATGGATTGGCCTATATCGAAAGTTACTTCCTCCTCGTCTACTCGAAATATGAGTTTGCCTATACAAACATCAATGAGGGCTCGAGCAGTCGCTAAGAAAGGTCGACCTAGGATAAAAGGAATATTCTTGTCCTCATCCATGTCAAGAATCACAAAATCAACGGGAAATACGAATTTTTCGATTTTAACTAAGAGATTTTCAACAATGCCCCTTGGATATTTAATAGAACGGTCAGCTAATTGGATGCTCATATAGGTAGGTCTAGGTCCACCAAAGTTTAACTTTTCAAAAACCGCATATGGTATAAGGTTAATGCTAGCACCTAAATCAGCTAACACGTTACTGGCAAAAAGATTTCCTATTAGGCAATGTATGGTGAAACTTCCTGGATTAGTCATGTTTTGAGGTAGTTTGTTTTGAAGAACTACAGAGCATTCCTCATTCAAAACTACATGTGATAACTCTTCTAGTTTCTTTTTGTTCACAAGACACCCTTTACAAACTTAGCATAGTTTGGCATTTGGGCTAAGGCTTCCCCCAAGGGAAGATTGATATGGATTTCTTTGAACAACCCAAGGAATTTTCCAGATTGTGCCTCCATTCGTTGCTATCTCAAACAACCTGGATATAGAGGTGGTGGAACATAGGGTGGTGGTGGTACGTATTTCTTGGATGGTTCTTCAACAACAACATGTTGCTTTTGCTTATCACTTGCATTACTTGGATTTTTAGTTTCTAGTTCTTCAAGGATGGGTTGTAATGCAAGTGCATCACCTTGAGTGGTTTTGCCACTCCTGGTGGTGATGGCTTTGACTTGAGCATAAGGTTTGTCATAGTGTTGTTGGGCAAAGCTCCTTGAGGTCTTTTAGATAGTTGTGCTATCTGACCTGCTTGGTGTTCTATGGTTTGTAAGGATGCTTTGTTGCTTTTGATGTCAATCCTGTTTCTTTGGAACCTCTTCTCATTTCTTTAATTAGATTTCTGGATGTACTCATTTGTGGCTTGTGTGGTTAACAACTATTGTTGCAATAATTCTTCCATTGATGATGCTCCACGGTCTTCGTTACTACTGCTTGGACCTTGGTATGGTGGTTTCCGTTGTTGGTAAGGTGGCATTCAGTTGAATCCAGATGATGATTGATTGTTACCAGCATCTCTGTAATTCGGGTTGCTTCTCCAATTTGAGTTGTTATTATATGGGTTGTTTGTGCCTCCTACGTAGTCAACGTCTTCAACCATCATAATGCCTTGTGGGCATTCATTGGTCTTGTGTGAATTTCCACATGTCTTGCATCATGTTGGAGTTTAATTTAGCTTGGCTTGTAATTGTTCGAATCGTTTGGTTAGAGCTTCTAATTGAGATGCAATTAGGGTTTCAGAGTCTACTTGATGAATGCCTTTACAACTGGGTTTCGTTCTTAAAGGATTATAAGCAAAGCTCATGTTAGCTGCTCTTTCTAGGGCTTGGTATGCCTCTGTTGGCGTGAAACTTCCAAAATCTCCTCCCGCACTTTGGTCAACAACTTGTTTGTGTGCTCCGCTGATTGCATCGTAAAAGGTTTGATACTACAATCACAGATCATGTCCATGATGTGGGCATCTCCGAAAGAGACCTTTGTATATCTCCCATGTTGCGTGTAATGATTCATAATCGTCTTGGCGAAAGCTTGTGATGTTGCTTCTTCGTTTGGTAGTGCGATCGGGTGGAAAGTATTTCAAAAGGAATTTTTCAGCCATTTCCTCCTATGTGGTAATGGAATGAGGCAGAAGTGAATCAAGCCAGTCAATGGCTAGGCCTCGAAGTGAAAATGGAAAAATTCTTAGTTGAATGGCATCGTCTAAGCAGTTATTGATTTTGAATGTTGCACAGATACGATGAAATTGTGATATGTGTGCGTTAGGATATTCGTCTTGCAATCCATGGAACTGAGCAGAGTTTTCTACAAGTTGGATAATACTAGACCTAATCTCGAATTTGTTCACCGCTATTGCTGGTTGGACAACACTGGACTCGTAACCATCGATTGACAGTGTGGCATAGTGTGTTATCTTCAGTTCCCCGTCTTGGTTAGCCATGTATTCTTTGGATGGTGTACCTTCCAAAATGTCTTCTTCAATGATTGGTGTTTGTTGTTGTGTTCTTTTGCTTAATCTTTGACAGAAAAGTCATTCGGGTTTCAAAAGAAGCGGAACAATTTCAGGGCTAGACGAGTCGGACATACACTAACTTAAGGAAGCAAAGACTACTAAGGCTTAGAATGAATCACGCAAATGTAATCTAAACTACTTAAGGCAAATTATCTATCAAAAATAAAATAAAGTTTGAACAAAAATATATTAACAAGTTATACACAAGATAGTCAAAATTTTAGATTGTCTTTCAAACTATCGTGTGTCCCCGGAAATGACGCCAAAAACTTGATGTGATGCGGAGTATATATTTTAATAAAGATTTTTCTCATAGATTCATTTTTAATTGGTTATTACATATACTGAACCACACAGAAAAAAGGAAAGTGTACCTGTCATGTAGTAATATAGTGTTGGTAAGAACCGAGTATCAATCCGTAGACACACCTAACACACTTAACAACCTTGAGGTTTGACTATCAGATTTGGTTTTTGTTTAAGAAAATGATAAGTTGCATTAATAAGATTTTTTTAGAGTTTAAAAACAATAGTTAAAAATAAAGTAAACTAAGATTTAAGCGTTTGGATTTAAAACTAGGGAGTAAAGATTATCATCCTAATTAGACTATACTTATGTAACTGTGATGAATTGATGGTGTGATTTAAAGATATTGATTAATGTAATTATGTTAATGTTTATAAAGATGAGCTGGCGCAATTTCTCGTCTATCCTGCTCCGTAGTGACTAGGTTCACGTTAGGCTGATTTTACTGCTTAGATCAAAGCCCTAGTAATGTAGGTGAATCTTTTGTGACCTAGTTGACATATGATTTCTGAAAACATAACTTAATGTTGAAAAGAGAGTTGATCAGTTTCTTCCTAACATACCTTTAATTTTAGAAAACTAAAACAATTACTGTAGATTTCTCAGACTAATAAATGGGAACCCGCAAATGATCAGAAAGTTAAGGTGATATGATTTCTAATAACCATTTTAGTTCATTAGACATTGATTTATTATGAAGACTGGTTTCGCGAATGAAAGTTGATCATACGTTTTTAAACTGTGTATGACAATCACAATCACAAACCATAAATTTATAACTTCTCGTTCAAATGTAGATGCTACCCAACAAAAGTTTTCCCAAGACCACCATAACATTAACATAATATATATTACACCTTTAGTTTATCACAAATTACATAAGTTTCATCCAGTTAGGATGATAATAAGAGTTTAGCTCATAATAAGCTTGAACATAACAGCAAATAACATAGAAGATAGATATGAAATCATCGATGAAATGGAACAATCAAACCGGTGATCCACAATGGATGACGTTTAGACGATCCCAAGCTTCTTCCAAGTGTTGTATGCACCTCCCGAGCCTCCAAATGGTCTTGAAGACTCAATTCCTGAGAAAATTCTGCAGAGTAACTCTCCTACTAAATCTTACCAAAAATGGTAAACTTAAGCCTCTATTTATAGGCTTTCTGGAGTGTTTAAGCACGGCCCAATGCTAGTAAAATGCTTACGAAAGTTTGTCAGCTCGTACATGTAGTTTGTGTCGGGCACGACCCCGTGTTTGATGAGGCACGACCCCATTCTTGATGAGGCATGGCCCCGTGTCTTATGGGCACTGCCCCGTGCTTGATGGGGCACGACCTCGTGTTTGAGGTAGGGCACAGCCCCGTGTCTCATGGGCATGGCCACATGCTTGATTTTAGTGGATAGTTTTTTTGTCTTGTTAGATGTCCTAACACGGGGGTGTGTCAATTTAGCACGGGAGTGTGTTTTAGGCAAGGCATGGGGGCATGCTTAATGAGGCACAACCCCATGCTTGGACTCCAAACCTCGGATTACTTCAATTTCTTGTCAAATATGCTTCTTTTGTCCATCTTTCCCTTTTAAACACCTAAAAACACAATTTAACATTTTAAGTACATATTAATTATTTTGAAGGAGATATTCAGGAATAATTGATCTGCTTTTGATAGTTTTTTTATGTATAATTTGGAGCACATCAGAGACATTATCTATATGGAACCAAGTTCATAATTTATACAGGCCATAAGAGTTTGCGACACATATTCGATCAAACGATATTGAATATGTGACAAAGAAGATGGGTGGAATTACTAAGTGATTATGATTGAGAAATCAAGTATCACCTAGGAAATGAAAATGTAGTGGTTGATGCGTTAAGTTGGAAAGAAAGAATTATGCCATTACTAGTTTGTTCTATGATGATGGAATTATACTCGGATTTGATAAGTCAAATTCGAGAAACCTAGTAAAAAGATGAAATTTAGAGATGTCATGATGCAGAATGGACAACTAGAAGCTACGTCAGATGGAGTTCTAAGATTTAGAGGAAGAATTTGGATTCCTAACAATGACATGCTTAGATAAACTATTCTAAGGGAAGCACATAAATCAATATATTCATTACATTTAGAAAATAATAAGATGTACAAGAATTTGAGAAACCAGTATTTGTAGCTAGGTACGAGGAAATCTATTGTAGAATTTGTAGAAAATGTGATATCAATTCAACAGTCATAGTTTAATATAATAACCCTCAGGATATTTACAACAACCAGAAATTCTTGAGTGAAAATGACTAGATTACCATAGATTTTGTAACTAAATTGCCCAGAACCTCAAGTGAATATGACACAATATGGGTTATAGTCGACAGACTGACTAAGTTAGCTCATTTCTTGCCAATCAGAGAAGATTATAAAATGGAGAAATTAGCAAGGATTTATATGAAGGAATTTGTGTCTAGACATGGAATACCCATTTCAATAATATCTGGCAGAGATAGTAGATTTACTTCAAGATTTTAGCAGAGTTTACAAAATGCATTAGGAACTCAATTAAATATGAGTCCAACATACCATCCACATACAGATGGATAGAGCGATAAAACAACTCAAACATTGTAAGATATGTTACAAACCTGTGCGTTAGATTTTGGTGGTAAATAGGATATACACTTACCCTTGATAAATTTTCATATAGCAATAACTATAATGCCAGTATTGGACATCTCTATTGTGCTGGAATAAGATAGGAGATAGACTGCTTATAGGTCCAAAACTTATATAGGAAACATCCGATAAAATCAGTGAAATTAAGGGCAGATTGAAAGCAACACGTCACCAAGCCTAGATTAATAACTAATTAAACACTACTATACAAGTTAACATCCGGGAACCTTATATCAAAACTTATATGTATGGAATTAAGATTTGAAACTTAATCAAACACTACGATACAAATTAACATCTAGAAACCTTATATCAAAACCAAAACCACACTAATCCTAAACACGTAAACACTAACTAAAGCACCCACTTAGCACTAGTAATTGGTTCATTAAAAGAGATAACCAACCTAGATTAATAACTAATTAAACAACTAACCTTAACTTAATGACTAAGAATGACATTAGCACTATAAATTGACACCTTGAAAACCAAACACTACTCACTCTTTAAGCCATGACACCTAGCATCTAAATGACCACCTAATGGTCTAAAACCAACACCTCACCAAGCCTAGTTTAAAGCTAATGATGATCTTCCACTCTCCTTAAACCCTTCGGCCGATGGAACCTCCACAAGCACCATCCTCCTCAACCGCAAACCACTACAACCGCTACCATCACCTCTCTCGGCTCTCACCCACTATCTCAGTCCTGAAATCACATAACGAACATCAACTATCTCTTGATCTCTTTCAACTCCAAAACCAACCAAACTCCATCATCAAGTGCATAATATCCTTAATATCAATCTTCTTCAACTAGCTTGTTACCAACCCTCTAAGCTCAAGAACCACCACACCAAGTAGGTCATCAATAATCTAAGCAAACACTCCCTAAGTCCTTCTTTTACTCCAAACAAGGTTTGATTCTCAAAGTCTATAACTAACAAGTTTAAAAAGTGTATATGTGTTTAACCAACACATATAACCAACCCTTTAAGTTAAATCATCATGGTTATTTATAAACCTCATGAACACTTGATTTGTCATTAAAATCAGTAAGAAAAGATGTAAAAACAAAAAATTGAGAATTTTATAAAAACAAGAAGTTAAACAAAAATAAAATATTTAAAGGATTGAAAGCATGTGTTATTTATGATAAATTAGATAAAATTTAAGGACTCAGGGGCTGAAGTTGCCTTGGCATTACCTTGGGAAGAATTTAAGGATATTGTAACACCCGGTTATTTTTCATAGTCAAGAAGAAAGAATAAAAGTGAAAGAAAAAGAAAAAATACAATAAAACCCAAGTTGAGGGGTTAAAAGTGTCAAAAAGGACTAAAACTTTTAAAAGTTGGTAAATAAAGGTGATGGCCGCCCATCACTCTCTTTTCACACATATCATTCGGATTTTTAGAAAGAGAAAGAAAGAAGAGCAGAACTCTTGGGTTTTGAAGAACAAGAAGAAGAAAGTCGAATTTAAGGTAAGAATTCATGAGTTTATGATGTTCTCAACTGGCCTTAGCCTGGGTTATATGCTTATGTGTATTTATATGTGTTCGGGTGTGTTTTTGTTGGGTTTCTAGGTGGTTGAACTCGATTTGCAAACGGGTTTTGAAGAAGTCATAACCAAATATTGTTAAGGTGAGTTCTAGAATCCCCTTTTTACTTTTTTTTAAACTGCTTTGGGGCTGGAAATACATGTATGAACGTTTTTATTAAAAATGGGTTTTCACCCATATGCTATATGTATGTGTTTTGCGGGTGGGGTTTGATTTTGGGTAATGTATATGTTTGATGATGTTATGATTATGTTTCTAAGGCTTAGGATGTATGATTTATGTTTAGAACAGGTTATATGATGATTGGGGACTAAATTATGATGTTTAAGTGAGATTTAGACTGCCCATGCGCCTAAATAATGGCCCATGCGCCCAACTGAAAATAAATGCCTAAGTGTTCCTATGCGCCTAAACAATACCCATGCGCCTAGAAATAGACTGAAATTTACTAAGTGTACATGCGCCCAGGATTCCCATGCGCCTAGGCACTCATGCGCCTACATAGTGCCCATCCGCCTAGAATTGCCCATAAATGACTAGGTCTTGCCCATGCGCCCCAATAGTGCTCATGTGCCTGGAAGTTCCCCATGCGCCTAAATGTTACCCACGCGCCAAGAAGGCCATGTGCTTGAATAGTGCCCATACGCCTAAAAACTTAGAATTATTTTCTGAATTTAGGTAAAATGTAAAATGTTGGTTTTGACTTGGGAGGTTCCCGAGGGCTATGTAAGTTGACTTTTTGAAGTCATAGATGATGTGAAGGGCGATGTATGATGTGGCAGGAATGATAATGTATGATTAATGCTTATGCATGATGGTATGTATGATGAATGTTATGTATTGAATGATGTGTTTTGTATGGTGATGTTTGTATGTTTATGTTGATGTTCCTTGTTATGTAATGTAAAGTGGAAATAATGAAAAGAAGAACGTAATGAAAGAATGCATGCATTAATGAATGAACAAAAGTAAGAAAGTCTTGCAAGCAATGTATGGAGGTTCACACCCAATGAAGGGTGTTAGCTCAACTGTGTGCGGGTTAGCTACCCCAGAAAGATGCACACTGGGGTCTAATCTTTGTGATTGACCATACGTATGGGATCCTTGCCGCTTGCCCTAGGTACTGGAGTCAGCTTCGTGCATAATGTTTGAGGTCTATGAAAGACCTCAGGCCTAGTAACCAGCTTCGTGCACAATGTTCGGGGTATAGCATAAGGCATTGATGCGGAATGAAAGAGAAAAAATAAGTGATGAATTTACTTGCCCTAGGTACTGGAGTCAGTTTTGTGCATAATGTTCGAGGTCTATGAAAGACCTCAGGCCCAGTAACCAGCTTTGTGCACAATGTTCGGGGTGATGTACATGTCATCGGAAGTAACGAACGTATGAAAGATAAGTAAGAAAGTTATGAATGAAAGTGAATGATAATGATGTACGATGAATGAGCAAAAGTTAACGAACGAATGATGAAGATAATAATGATATTATCTATGTGTACGTATGATGCTTGATCGCGTAAGAATGTAAAGAATGGTTTTAAATGGATGTAAAGTATAAATTTTTTTATTTTAAAACTAGAACTCACTCAATAAAACTGACTTTTATGTGTTTCTAGTTAGCAGGTAATGGTTGCTGAGGATGGCACGAGGCGGCTACTTGGCTCTTTTTGAATGACATTCTTTTGTTTAATGTTTATGCATTGTAATGCAAACGATCTTTTGTAACGAATGTTGTATTAACTTGCAAAAGCATTTATATTGAAATGAAAAGTTATTCTACTTTCTTCTACAATGTTTTATTAAAGTTAATGTATATATATATATACATATATATATATATATTTATATTTTTATATATATATACATGTTTTAGGTGCGATGATTGACCAGCTGTGAGCATCCCAGGAACGGGGCCTTACAGATATAATGATCCAAAAGTTCTGCCTGAGGAGTGAATTACAGAAGCTAGAGAAAGAGTTTTGGAACCTGAGGGTGGCAATCATTTGGCTTATTCCACCCGGCATCATGAGTTGAGCATGCTCCTACCCCATATGGTGGATACCGTGCCCCGTAACATCGACAGGTTTATTAAGGGGTGCCACCTCAAATTTAAGATGTTGTGGTGGGTAGTAGGCCCACAACCTTAGAGGAAGCGATTACTATTACCGTCCAGCTCAGTGATAACCATATTAGGGTTGGCACTTTGTCAGTGAAAGGTGCCAAAACTGCTGCAAAGGTGACATCCAAGGCTACAACAGAGGTGAAGGTCGAGTCCTCTTTTCAAAACAAGAAGCCCAAGTTCACACCGATTCGTAATTACACGGTGACAACACCTAATGCCCCTCAAAGGAAAATTGTCGTTGCAAATCAAGCCCCCATGGCGAGAGCTTATACTGGGTCGCACCCGATGTGAAATACTTGCAAGTACCATCACGCGAATAACGCTCCATGCCGAGATTGCTCGTTGTGTCGGAAGTATGGGCATCTGGTGGCAACTTGCCTTCATGCTTCTAACAATGCTGCGATGCTTGCTAATCGAGCCTGCTACAACTATGGCAAACCTGGACATATCCGTCCACAATGTCCTCATAATGCGGGAACTATGCCACCATCTTGTGGAAGAGATTTCAACATCAACGCGAACCAAGCACAAGCTAACAACGACATGGTGAATGGTACATCGTTAAGTCTCTTTTAATCGTTCTTTGTCTTGTAAAAATCCTTACTTGCGTTCATCATACCAATAATAGGTCATTACTGAACAGGTATGTATCTTGTAAATAGTCATTATGCTTCTGTATTGTTTGATTCGGGTGCGGATAGTATTTTCGTGTCTTTGGAGTCTAGCCTATGCTCTCTAAGCCGCGTGTTAATCTAGAAAGATCCTTTACGGTCGAAGTCGCCGATGGAAAGTCGATCGTAGTTGATGTCGTAATACGCTATTGTACCTTGAGTCTTAATGAACACGAGTTCTTTATCGACCTCATTCCTATGCAACTGGGAAGCTTTGATGTTATTATCGGCATGGATTCGTTAGCCAAACAACACGCGGAAATTCTATTCTTTGAGAAGTGCTTTCGAATTTCCTTACCATCGGGTGACACCTTGAAAGTCTTTGGGGAGAAATCATCCCAAGGACTCAAACTTATGTCATGCATCAAGGCCCGAAATTGCTTAAGTAAGAACTACGTAGCTTTCATGGCATATGTAGTTAACATGAAAGCCAAGGGTAAAGAACCGAACAATATTCCTTTCGTGCGAGATTTTCCCGAGGTGTTTCCCAAGGATCTTAAGGGATTACCTCCCGTATGAGAAGTTGAGTTCAAAATCGACTTGATCCCTGGTGCAAACCCTATGTCTAAATCACTTTATCGTCTTGCACCATCTGAAATGCAAGAACTAGCCAGTCAACTGCAAGAGTTGACCGATAAGGATTCCATTCGGCCTAGCTCCTCACCATGGGGTGCACCTGCGTTGTTCGTGAAGAAGAAAGATGGTTCATTCCGTATGTGTATCGACTACCGGGAACTCATCTTACCATCAACAACCGATACCGTCTTCCCTGAATCGATGATCTCTTCGATCAACTTCAAGGAGCTACACAATTATCGAAGATCGATCTACGTGCTGGATATCATCAGTTACGTGTTCATGATGACGATATTCCAAAAACCGCATTCGGTACTCAATATGGACATTACGAATTTATGGTTATGCCTTTTGGTTTAACCAATGCACCTACTGTGTTCATGGATCTCATGAATCGAGTATGTAAACCATATTTGGATATACTTATGATCGTGTTCATCGATGATATTCTTATCTATTCCAAAACAAAAACCAATCATGAGATGCACCTGCCACAAGTTCTTGAACTATTAAAGAATGAGCAACTATACGCCAAGTTTTCCAAGTGTGAGTTCTAGCTAGAAGAAGTCCAATTCCTAGGTCATGTGGTGAATAGTCAAGGAATTCACGTTGACTGTGCTAAAATAGAAATCGTGAAAAACTAGTGCGTTCCCACGACCCCAACCGAAGTTCGTTCTTTTCTGGGCTTAACGGGTTATTACAGTAGATTCATTGCAAACTTTTCGAATATTGCTAAACCTCTAATGGAGTTAACCCAAAAGAACCGACTCCTTGAATGGGGACCCGAACAAGAAGAGGCTTTCGAGACATTGAAACACAAGTTGTGTAATGCTCATATTCCAACACTCCCTGATGGAAATGACGATTTAACCGTGTACTATGATGCCTCTAATCAAGGTCTTGGTTGTGTTCTCATGCAACAAGGAAATGTCATAGCATACGCGTCGAGATAATTGAAGGTTCATGAAGTGAACTACACAACCCACGATCTTGAACTTGGTGCTGTGGTTTTCTCTTTAAAGATCTGACGACACTATCTTTATGGGACGCAATGCATAGTCTACACCGATCATAAGAGTCTCCAACACGTATTCAATC